>CM035195.1:12367862-12410214 GCA_020233015.1 Callinectes sapidus | reverse complement strand
TTTTCAATTTTTTTGTCTTATTTTTATTTGTTGTTGGAAGAAAGCAAAAAATACATTCTTTTTTGCGACAATATATTTCTTTTCTTAAATTGCACAAACTACCCATTTTTATTTTTTTATCCTTATTTAACGATAATATATTTTTTTCTCTAAAAATTCATAAATGACCCTTTTTTCAATGTTTTCCAGAGATTTAAAAAAAAGTATTTTTTACATCCATAAGTGAGTTTTTCAGTAATTTTCTTTTAATTTTCATGTTTTAATTAAAAATAAGATAAATACAATATATATATTTTTTCTTTAAATTTACATAAGCTACCCTAATTAAAACTTTTTTTGTTTTAACAACATTTTGAAGAAAATCCCTTTTTCATGTTACATAAAATGTAATACAAGCCTTTTCAATTTAAAAAATATATATTTCTTTTCGAAAAAGGATTTTTCAATTTTTTTTCTTTGCCATTCCATGTTTTGATTGAAAGTTTAGGAAAAATCAAGAAATATATTAACTTTTTATTGCAATTTATTTTTTTCTCTCAATATTGCAAAAACTATCCCCTTTTCAGCGTTTTTAGGAAAGTTAATATATCATCTAAGAAACACCCGCTTTTTTAAATTAAGAAGAAAAGAATATAAGCCATTTCACTAAAAAAGTTACTTTTGATCGGAAAAGTAGATTTTTCGATTATTTTCTGCTTATTTCATTGTTTTCATGAAAAATAAACAAAAAAACAATGAATATTGCTACAATATATATTATTTAAAAAAAATTATAAATGACGTGTTTTTCAACTTTATGAGTATTAACGGCATTTTACACAAAACCTCCTTTTACAAGAATAATATATGCAATTTGTATAAAGATAAAATTTCTGCCTAAAGAGTTACTTTTTCAATGTTTTTATCTTATTTTCATTTGTTTGTGGAAAAAAACCAAAATTACATTTTTTTTTCCGACAATATTTCTTTTCTCTAAAATTGCATAAACTACCTATTTTTTATGTTTTTATCCTTATTTTATGATAACATTTCTTTTTCTCTAAAACTTCATATAAGACCCTTTTTTTAATGTTTTTCAAAGATTTAAAAAAGTATGTGTTAACATCCAAGAGTGATTTTTTTAGTAATTTTCTTTTAATTTTCATGTTTTAATTAAAAACAATACCAATACACTATATATATATTTTTTTTATAGTTACATAAACTACCCTGTTTAAACCTTTTTATTGGTTTTAACAATATTTTCATGAAAATCCCTTTTTCATTTTACATAAAAGGTAATACTAGCAATTCAATAAAAAAAATATACATTTCTTTTAGAAAAAGGATTTTTCAGTGTATTTTCTTTACATTTCCATGTTTTAATTGAAAGTGAAGGAAAAAGCAAGAAATATATTAATTTTTCATTCCAATTCATTATTTTTTCTCTCAAAATTGCACAAATTATCCCCTTTTCAGTGTTTTTAGGAGAATTAACATCTCCTCTAAGAAAGACCATCTTTTTTTTAGTTAGGCAGAAAGCAATATAAGCAATTTCACGAAAAATGTTCCTTTTCATCGAGAAAGTAGATTTTTCGATGATTTTCTGCTTATTTCATTGTTTTCATTAAAATATAAACAAAAAACAATAAATTTTGCGAAAATATACTTCTCTCTCAAAAATTTCATAAATGACGTTTTTTGAACGTTTTTAGGAGTATTAAAGAAGTTTTACACTAAACCCACTTTTACAAGTATAATATACTAAATTTGTATAAAGACAAAATTTCTGCCTAAAAAGTGACTTTTTTTTAATGTTTTCATCTTATTTTCATTTGTTGATTGAAACAAACCAAAAATTCATTCTTTTTTGCGACAATATTTCTTTTCTCTTAAATTGCACAACTACCAATTTTTATTTTTATCACTATTTTACTATAATAATTTTTTCTCTAAAACTGCATAAATGATCCGTTTTTCAATGTTTATTAGATATTTAGAAAGAAGTATGTTTTTACATCGAAAAGTGAGTTTTTCTGTAATTTTTTAATTTTCATGTTTTAATTAAAAACAAGACCAATACATTATATATTTTTTTCTCTTTAAAGTTACATAAACTACCTTATTTAATCCCTTTTATTGGTTTTAACAACATTTTGAACAAAATCCTTTTTTCATGTTTTATAATATGTAATACAAGCCATTTCAATGAAAAATATATATATTTCTTTTAGAAAAAGTATTTTTCTTTGTTTTTTTCTTTTCATTTCCATGTTTTGATTGAAAATGAAAAAAAAGGAAGAAATATATGAACTTTTTATTTCAATTCATTTAATTTCTCTCAAAATTGCATAAATTATCATCTTTACAGCGTTTTTAGGAGAATTAACATCTCATCTAAGAAAGACCATCTTTTTTTAGTTAAGAAGAAAGGAATATATGCTAAATCACGAAAAAAATCCTTTTCACCAAAAAAGTAGATTTTTCGATGATTATCTGCTTATTTCATTGTTTTCATAAGAAATAAACAAACAAAAAAATAAATATTGCGACAATATACTTTTCTCTCAAAAATTTCTTAAATGACGTGTTTTTTAACGTTATTAGGAGTATTAACGGCATATTACACAAAATCTCTTTTTACAAGTATACCATATGCAATTTGTAAAAAGAAAAAAATTCTCCATAAAAAAGTGACTTTTTCAATATTTTTATCTTATTTTCATTTAATGGTGGAATAAAACCAAAAAATACATTTTTTTCGATAGTATTTCTTTTCTCTAAAATTGCACAAACTACCCATTTTTATGTTTTTATCACTGTTTTACGATAACATACTTTTTTTCTCTAAAACTGCATAAATGACCCTTTTTTTAATGTTTTTTTCAGAGATTTAGAAAAAAAGTATGTTTTTACATCTAAAAGTGTGTTTTTCAGTAATTTTCTTTCAATTTAAATGTTTTAATTAAAAACAAGACCAATACACTATATATATTTTTTCTCTTTAAAGTTACATAAACTAACCTATTTAAACCTTTTTATTGGATTTAACAACATTTTGAAGAAAATCCCTTTTTCATGTTACATAAAATATAATACAAGCCATTTCAATAAAAAAAAAATATATATATATATTTTAGAAAAATGTTTTTTCAGTGTTTTTTCTTTCCATTTCCATATTTTGATTGAAAACAAATGAAAAAGCAAGAAATATATTAACTTTTATAGCAATTCATTTTTTTCTCTCAAAATTGCATAAATAATGCCCTTTTCGGCGTTTATAGGAGAATTAACATCTCATATAAGAAAGACCATATTTTTTTAGTTTAGAAGGAAGGAATATATGTCGGGTTACGAAAAAAGTTATTTTTTACCGAAGTAAGTAGGTTTTTCGATGATTTTCTTCTTATTTCATTATTTCCATAAAAATAAACAAAAAACAATGAATATTGTGACAATATACTTTTTTCTCAAAAATTTTTTAAATGACGTGTTTTTTAACGTTTTTAGGAGTATTAACGGCATTTTACACAAACTCCCGTTTTACAAGTCTAATATATGCAATTTGTATAAAGACAAAATTAAAGTGACTTTTTCAATATTTTTATCTTATTTTCATTTGTTGGTGAAAGAAAACCAAAAAATACATTTTTTTTGGCGACAATATTTATTTTCGGTAAAAATTGCACAAACTACCCATTTTTATGTTTTTATCCGTTTTTTACGATAATATATTTTTTTCTCTAAACCGCATAAATGAGCCTTTTTTCAATGTTTTTCAGAGATTTAGAAAAAAATTGTTTTTACATCCAAAAGAGAGTTTTTCAGTATTTTTTTTTAATTTTCATGTTTTAATTAAAAACAAGACCAATGCACTATATATTTTTTTTTCTTCAACGTTACATAAACTACCCTATTTAAACCTTTTAATTGGTTTTAAGAACATTTTGAAGAAAATCCCTTTTTCATGTTATATAAAATGAAATACAAGTTTTTTCAAAGAAATATATATATTTCTTTTAGAAAAATTATTTTTCTGTGTTTTTTCTTTACATTTCCATGTTTTGATTTAAATTGAAGGAAAAAGCAAGAAATATATTAACTTGTATTGCAATTCATTTTGTTCTATCAAAATTTCATAAAATATGCCCTTTTTAGCGTTTTTAGGAGAATTAACATCTCACCTAAGAAAGAATGTCTTTTTTTAATTAGGAAGAAAGGAATAAATGCCATTTCACGAAAAAAGTCCCTTTTCACAAAAAAGTAGTTTTTTCGATCATTTTCTGCTTATTTCATTGTTTTTATAAAAAAAAAATAAACAAAAAACAATGATTATTGCGACAATATCTTTTTTCTCCAAATTTTCATAAATGACGTGTTTTTCAACGTTTTTAGGAGTATAAACGGCATTTTACACAAAACCCACTTTTACAAGTATAATATATGCAATTTGTATAAAGACAAAATTTCTGCCTAAAAAGTGATTTTTTCAATGTTTTTATCTTATTTACTTTTGTTGGTGGAAAAAAACCAAAAAATAAATTCTTTTTTTAGACAATATTTCTTTTCTCTAAAATTGCACAACCTTTCCATTTTTATGTTTTTATCCTTATTTTAAGATAATATATTTTTTTCTCTAAAACAGCATAAATGACCCGTTTTTCAATGTTTTTGTAAGATTTAGAAAAAAAGTATGTTTTTATATCCAAAAGTGAGTTTTTCAGTAATTTTCTTTTAAATTTCATGTTTTAATTAAAAACGAGACCAATACACTATATTTTTTTTCTCCTTAAAGTTACATAAACTACCATAATTTAAACATTTTCATTGCTTTTAACAACATTTTGAACAAAATCTCTCTTTTATGTTATATAAAATGTAATACATGCCATTTCAATGAAAAAAAAATATTTCCATTAGAAAAAGTATTTTTCAGAGTATTTTCTTTTCATTTCCATGTTTTGATTGAAAATGAAGCAAAAAGCTGGAAATATATTAATAAATATATAAAAATTGCATAAATTATCCCATTTCAGCGTTTTTAGGAGAATTAACATCTCATCATAGATTGACCATCTTTTTTTTATTTAAGAAGAAAGGAATATATGCTATTTCACGAAAAAAGTTCCTTTTCACTGAAAAAAAAAATTTCCATGATTTTCTGCTTATTTCATTGTTTTCCTAAAAAATAAACAAAAAATAATGAATATTGCGACAATATACTTTTTTCTAAAAAATTTGATAAATGACGTGTTTTTTAACGTTTTTAGGAGTATTAACGGCATTTTACAGAAAATCTTCTCTTACAAGTATAATATATGTTATTTGTAGATATAAAGTATTTCTGCCTAAAAAGTGACTTTTTCAATATTTTTATCTCATTTTCATTTGTTTTGTTTTGTTAGTGGAAGAAAGCCAAAAAATACATTCTTTTTTGCGACAATACTTCTTTTCTTTAAAATTGCACAAACTACCCATTTTTATGTTTTTATCCTTATTTTACAATTATATTTTTTTCTCTAAAACTGCATAAATGACCCTCTTTTCAATATTTTACAAAGGTTAACAAAAAAAGTCTGTTTTTACATCCAAAAGTGAGTTTTTCAATAATTTTCATTTAATTTTCATGTTTTAATTAAAAACGAGACCAATACACTATATATCTTTTTCTCTGTAAAGTTATATAAACTACTCTATTTAAATTTTTTTATTGGTTTTAACAACTTTTTGAAGAAAATCTCTTTTTCTTGTTATATAAAATGTAATACAAGCCATTTCAATGAAAAAAATATACATTTCTTTAAGAAAAAGGATTTTTCAATGTTTTTTCTTTACATTTCCATGTTTTGGTTAAAAATGAAGGAAAAAGCAGGAAATATATTAACTTTTTATTGCAATTCTTTTTTTTTTCTCTAAAAAAAGCATAGCTTATCCCCTTTCTAGCGTTTTTAGGATAATTAACATCTCATCTAAGAAAGACCGTCTTTTTTTAGATAAGAAGAAAGGAAATGCCATTACACGAAAAAAGTTCTTTTTCACCAAAAAAAGTAGATTTTTCGAGGGTTTTCCGCTTACTTCATTTATTTCATAAAAAAAATAAAAAATGAATATTGCGACAATATACTTTTTTTCAAAAATTTGATAAATGACGTGTTTTTTAACGTTTTTAGGAGTATTAACGGCATTATACACAAAATCTTCTCTTACAAGTATGATATATGCAAATTGTATAAAGAAAATATATCTGCCTAAAAAGTTACTTTTTCAATATTTTTATCTCATTTTCATTTGTTAGTGGAAGAAAACCAAAAATTACATTATTTTTTGCGACAATATTTCTTTTCTCTAAAATTACACAAACTACACATTTTTATGTTTTTATCCTTATTTTACTATAATATATTTTTTTCTCTAAAACTGCATAAATGACCCTTTTTTCAATGTTTTACAGAGATTTTCAAAAAAAGTATGTTTTTACATCCAAAAGTGAGTTTTTCAGTACTTTTCATTTAATTTTCAAGTTTTAATTAAAAACAAGACCAATACACTATATATCTTTTTCTCTTTAAAGTTACATAAACTTCCCTATTTAAACCTTTTTATTGGTTTTAACAATATTTTGAAGAAAATCTTTTTTTCATGTTACATAAAATGTAATACAAGCCATTTCAATGAAAAAAATATACATTTCTTTTAGAAAAGGGATTTTTCAGTGTTTTTTCTTTACATTTCCATGTTTTGATTCAAAATGAAGGAAAAAGCAAGAAATAAAATAACTTTTTTTTGCAATTCATTTTTTTTCTCTCAAAATTACATAAATTATCCCCTTTTCAGCGTTTTTAGGAGAATTACCATCTCATCTAAAAAATACCATTTTTTTTAGTTTAGAAGAAAGGAATATATGCCCTTACACGAAAAAAGTTCCTTTTCACCGAAAAAGTAGATTTTTGATGATTTTCTGCTTATTTCATTGTTTTCATAAGCAATAAAAAAAAACATTGAATATTGTAACAATATACTTTTTTCTCAAAAATTTCATAAATGACGTGTTTTTCAACGTTTTTAGGAGTATTAACAGCATTTTACACAAAACCCCCATTTACAAGTATAATATATGGAGTGACTTTTTCAATGTTTTTGTCTTATTTTCATTTATTGGTGGAAGAAAGCTAAAAAATAATTTCTTTTTTGCGACAATATTTGTTTTCTCTTGGTTTGCACCTATTACCCATTTTTATGTTTTTAGCCTTATTTTACGATAATATATTTTTTTCTCTTAAACTGCATAAATAACCCTTTTTTCAATATTTTTCAGAGATTTAGAAAAAAGTATTTTTTACATCCAAAAGTGAGTTTTTCAGTAATTTTCTTTTTATTTTCATGTTTTAATTAAAAACAAGACCAATACACTATATATATTTTTCTTTAACTTCACATAAAATACCCTATTTAAACCTTTTTTTTTTTATTTTAACATTTTGAAGAAAATCCCTTTTTCATGTTACATAAAATGTAATAAAAGCCATTTCAATTAAAAAAAAATATATATATTTTTTTTAGAAAAAGGATTTTTCAATTTTTTTTCTTTGCCATTCCATGTTTTGATAGAAAATAAAGGAAAAACCAAGAAATATATTATCTTTTTATTGCAATTAATTTTTTTTCTCTCAATATTGCAAAAACTATCCCCTTTTCAGCGTTTTTTTAAGTTAAGGAAAAAGGAATATAAGCTATTTCACGAAAAAAGTTCCTTTTCATCGGAAAAGCAGATTTTTCGATTATTTTCTGCTTATTTCATTGTTTTCATAAAAAATAAACAAAAAACAATGAATATTGCGACAATATACATTATTATCAAAAAATTCATAAATGACGTGTTTTTCAACGTTTCTATGAGTATTAACGGCATTTTACACAAAACCTTCTTTTACAAGAATAACATATGCAATTTGTATAATGACAAAATTTCTGCCTAAAACGTGTTTTTTTCAAAGTTTTTATCTTATTTTCATTTATTTGTGGAAGAAAACCAAAATTACTTTTTTTTTCCGACAATATTTCTTTTCTCTAAAATTGCATAAACTACCTATTTTTTTAAATTTTATCCTTATGTTTTAATTAAAAACAAGACCAGTACACTATATATTTTTTTCTCTTTAAAGTTACATAAACTACCCTATTTAAACCTTTTTATTGGTTTTAACAACATTTTGAAAAAAAAAAAAAACTTTTTCATGTTACATAAAATGCAATACAAGCCATTTCGATGAAAAAAATATATATTTCTTTTAGAAAAATTATTTTTCAGTGTTTTTTCTTTATATTTCCATGTTTTGATTGAAAATGAGAAAAAAAAAAAAGAAAATATTAACTTTTATTTCAATTCATTTTTTTCTCTCAAAATGGCATAAATTATGCCTTTTTCGGTGTTTTTAGGAGACCTAACATCTCATCTAAGAAAGACCATATTTCTTTAGTTTAGAAGAAAACAATATATGACATTTAACGAAAAAAGTTCCTTTTCACCGAAAAAGTAGATTTTTCGATGATTTTCTGCTTATTTCATATTTTTCATAAAAAATAAACAAAAAACAATGAATATTGTGACAATATACTTTTTTCTCAAAAATATCATTAATGACATGTTTTTCAACGTTTCTAGGAGTATTAACGGAATTTTACACAAAACTCCCTTTTACAAGTATCATATATGCAATTTGTATAAATACCAAATTTCTGCCTAAAAAGTGACTTTTCAATGTTTTTATTTTATTTTCATTTCTTAGTGGAAAAAAAAAACAAAAAATACATTCTTTTTGGTGATAATATTTCTTTTCTCTTAAATTGCACAAACTACCCATTTCTATGTTTTTATCCTTATTTTACGATAATATATTTTTTTCTCTAAAACTGCCCAAATGACCCTTTTTCAATATTTTTTTTTCTTTGAGATTTAGAAGAAAAGCATGTTTTTACATCCAAAAGTGAGTTTTTGAGAATTTCTTTTTAATTTTCATGTTTTAATTAAAAACAAGACTAATACACTATGTATTTTTTTCTCTTTAAAGTTACATAAACTACCCTATTTAAACCTTTTTATTGATTTTAACAACATTTTGAAGAAATCCCTTTTTCATGTTACATAAAATGTAATACAAGCCATTTCAATGAAAAAAAATATATTTCTTTTAGAAAAATGATTTTTCAGTGTTTTTTCTTTACATTTCCATATTTTGATTGAAAATGAAGGAAAAACCAAGAAATATATTTACTTTTTATTGCAATTCTTTTTTTTCTCTCAAAATTGCATAGATTATCCTCTTTTCAGCGTTTTAAGGAGAATTAACATCTTATCTAAGAAAGACCGTCTTTTTTTAATTAAGAAGAATTGAATATATGTCATTTCACCAAAAATCTTCCTTTTCACCGAGAAAGTAGATTTCTCGATTATCTGCTTATTTTATTATTTTCATAAAAAATAAACAAAAAAACAATGAATATTGCAACAATATACTTTTTTCTCAAAATTTTCATGAATGACGTACTTTCTACGTAAAAACGTTGAAAAACACGTCATTCATATATTAACGGGTTTTTACACAAAACTCCCATTTACACGAATAATATATGCAATTTGTAAAAAGACAAAATTTCTGCCTATAAAGTGACATTTTCATTGTTTTTATATTATTTCCATTTGTTGGTGGAAGAAAACCGAAAAATACATTTTTTTTGCGACAATATATTTTTTTTTCTTAAATTGCACAAACTACCCATTTTTATGTTTTTATCGTTATTTTACGATAATATATTTTTTTCTCTAAAACTGCATAAATGACCCTTTCTTCAATGTTTTTCTGAGATTTAGAAAAAAAGCATGTTTTTACATCAAAAAGTGAGTTTTTCAGAATTTTTTTTCATTTCCATATTTTAATTAAAAACAAGACCAATACACTATATAATTTTTTCTCTTCAAAGTTACATAAACTACCATATTTAAACCTTTTTATTGGTTTTAACAACATTTTGAAGAAAGTCCTTTTTTTCATGTTACATAAAATGTAATACAAGACATTTCAATAAAAAAAATATATACATTTCTTTTAAGAAAGAATTTTTCAGTGTTTTTTATTTACATTTCTATGTTTTGATTGAAAATTAAGGAAAAAGCAAAAAATATATTTTCTTTTATTGCAATTCATTTTTTCTCTCGAAATTCCATAAATTGTCCTTTTTTCAGCGTTTTTAGGAGAATTAACATCTCATCTGAGAAAGTATATCTTTTCTTAGTTAAGAAGAAAGGAATATATGCCGTTTCACTAAAAAAATTGTTTTTCACCGAAAAAACAGATTTTTCGATGATTTTCTGCTTATTTCATTGTTTTGATAAAAAAATAAACAAAAAACAATGAATATTGCGACAATATACTTTTTTCTCAAAAATATCATTAATGACGTGTTTTCAACGTTTTTAGGAGTATTAGCGGCATTTTACATAAAACCCTATTTTACAAGTATAATATATACAATTTGTATAAAGACAAAATTTCTGCCTAAAAAGAGACTTTTTTAATGTTTTTATCTTATTTTCATTTCTTGGTGGAAGAAAAACCAAAAAATACATTTTTTTTGCGACAATTTTTTTTTTCAAAAATTGCACAAACTACCCATTTTTATGTTTTTATCCTTATTGTAAAAAATACATTTTTTTGCGACAATATTTCTTTTCTCAAAAATTGCACAAACTACCCATTTTTATGTTTTTATCCTTATTGTACGGTAATATCTTATTTTCTCTAAAACTGCATAAATTACCCTTTTTTCAATGTTTTTCAGAGATTTAGAAAAAAATGTAAGTTTTTACATATAAAAGTAAATTTCTCAGTAATTTTCTTTTAATTTTCATGTTTTAATTAAAAAAAAGACCAAAACATTATATATCTTTATCTCTTTAAAGTTACATAAACTACCCTATTTTAACCTTTTTATTGGTTTTAACAACATTTTGAAGAAAATCCCTTTTTCATGTTACATAAAATGTAATACAAGACATTTCAATAAAAATATATATATATATTTCTTTTAGAAAACATATTTTTGAGTGTTTTTTCTTTATATTTCAATATTTTCATTGAAAATTAAGCAAAAAACAAAAAATATATTAACTTTTTATTGTTATTCATTTTTTTCCCAAAATTGCATAAATTATCCACTTTTCAGCGTGTTTAGTAGAAATAACACCTCATCTTAGAAAGACCATCTTTTTTTTTAGTTAAAAAAAGGAATATATGCCATTTCATGAAAAAAGTTCCTTTTTACCGAAAAAGTAGTTTTTTCGATACTTTTCTGCTTATTTCATTGTTTTAAATAAAACTAAACAAAAAATATAAATATTGCGACAATATATATTTTTCTCAAAAATTTCATAAAACACGTATTTTTCAACGTTTTTAGGAGTATTAACAGCATTTTACACAAAACCCCCTTTAACAAGTGTAATATGTGCAATTCGTATAAAGAAAAAATTTCTGCCTAAAAATTTACTATTTCAATGTTTTTATCTTATTTTATTTTGTTGGTGGAAAAAAACCAAGGAATACATTCTTTTTTGCGACAATATATTGTTTCTCTAAAATTGCAAAAACTATCCATTTTTATGTTTTTATCGCTATTTTACGATAATATATTTCTTTCTCTAAAACTGCATAAATGACACTTTCTTCAATGTTTTTTCAGAGATTTTTAAAAAAGTATTTTTTTACATCCAAAAGTTAGTTTTTCGGTAATTTTCTTTTACTTTTCATGTTTTATTTAAAAACAAGACGAAACAACCTTTTTATTAGTTTTAAAAACATTTTGAAGAAAATCTCTTTTTCATGTTACATATAATGTAATACAAGCCATTTCAATAAAAAAAAATAAAGAAAAAACAATGAATATTTCGACAATATACTTTTTTCTCAAAAATTTTTTTTAGATGACGTGTTTTTCAACGTTTTAGGAGTATTAACGACATTTTACACAAAACCCCTTTTTACATGTATAATATAGGCAATTTGTATAATGACAAAATTTCTTCCTGAAAAGTGACTTTTTCAATGTTTTTATCTTATCATTTGTTGGTGGGAAAAAAAACAAAAAATATTCATTCTCTTTTGCGACAATATTTTTTTTCTCTAAAATTGCACAAACTACCCATTTTTATGTTTTATTCCTATATAACGATATTTTTTTTTCTCTCTACAACATCATAAATGACATTTTTTTCAATGTTTTTCAGATATTTAGAATAAATTATGTTTTTACATCCAAAAGAGAGTTTTTTAGTAATTTTCTCTTAATTTTTATGATTTAATTAAAAACAAGACCATTGCACTATATATTTTTTTCTCTTTAAGTTACATGAATTACCCTATTTAAACCTTTTTATTGGTTTTAACAACATTTTGAAGAAAATCCCTTTTCTCATGTTACATAAAATGTAATACAAAAATATATATTTCTTATAGAAAAATTATTTATAGTAATTTTTCTTTACTTTTCTATGTTTTGATTGAAAATGAAGGAAAAGCACGAAATATATTAATTTTTTTATTGCAATTTATTATTTTTTTCTCAAAATTGCATAAATTATCCCCTTTTCAGCGTTTTTAGGAGAATTAACATCTCACCTTAGAAAGACGATCTTATTTTAGTTAAGGAGAAAATAATATATGACATTTCACGAAAAAAGTTCCTTTTTATAGAAACATTAGATTTCTCGATGATTATCTGCATATTTCATTGTTTTCATAAAAAGAATAAACAAAAAACAATGAATATTGCACATATTTACTTTTTTCTCAAAAACTTCATAAATGACGTGTTTTTCAACGTTTTTAGCTGTATTAACGGCATTTAAAACAAAACCCAGTTTACAAGTATAATATATTTAATTTGTATAAACACAAAATTTCTGCCTAAAAACTTATTTTTTTCAATGTTTTTATATTCTTTTCATTTGTTGATGCACATCTGTATAAATGACCCTTTTTTCAATGTTTTTCAGTGAATTAGAAAAAAAAGTATGTTTTTACATCCAAAAGTGAGTTTTTCAGTAATTTTCTTTTAATTTTCATGTTTTAATTAAAAACAAGACCAAGCAAACTTTATATTGGTTTTAACAACATTTTGAAAAAAATTCCTTTTTCGTGTTACATAAAATGTAATACAAGCCATTTCATTGAAAAAAAAAATATTTCTTTTAGAAAAAGTATTTTTCAGTGTTTTTTTTTTTTTACATTTCCATGTTTATATTAAAAATGAAGGAAAAAGCAAGAAATATGTTAACTTTTTATTGAAATTAATTTTTTCTCTCAAAATTCCATAAATTATCCTTTTTTAAGCATCTTTAGGAAAATTAACATCTCATCTAAGAAAGACCATCTTTTTTTAGTTAACAAGAAAGGAATATATGAAATTTCACGAAAAAAGTTCCTTAATACCGAAAAAGTTGATTTTTTCATGATTCTCTGCCTTTTCCATTGTTTTAATTAAAAATAAACAAAAAACCATGAATATTGCTACAATATACTTTTTTCTCAAAAATTTCATTAATGACGTGTTTTTCAACGTCTTTAACGGCATTTAACACAAAACCCCCATTTACAAGTGTAATATATGCAATATGTATAAAGACAAAATTTCTCCCTAAAAAGTGACTTTTCCAATGTTTTTGTCTTATTTTTATTTGTCTGTGGAAGAAAGCTAAAAAATACATTCCTTTTTCCGACAATATATTTTTTTCTTAAATTGCACAAACTACACTTTTTTATTTATTTTTTTTTTATCCTTATTTAACGATAATATATTTTTTTTTCTCTGAAAATACATAAATGACCCTTTTTTCAATGTTTTTAAGAGGTTTAGAAAAAAAAGTATTTTTTACATCCATAAGTGAGTTTTTCAGTAATATTCTTTTAATTTTCATGTTTTAATTAAAAACAAGACCAATACAATATACATATTTTTTTTTAAATTTACATAAACAACCCTAATTAAACCTTTTTTTTTGTTTTAACAACATTTTGAAGAAAATCCCTTTTTCATGTTACATAAAATGTATTACAAGCCATTTCAATTTTAAAAAATATATATTTCTTTTCGAAAAAGGATGTTTCAATTTTTTTTTCTTAGCCATTCCATGTTTTGATTGAAAATTAAGGAAAAATCAACAAATATATTAACTTTTTATTGCAATTCATTTTTTTTCCTCTCAATATTGCAAAAACTATCCCCTTTTCAGCGTTTTTAGGAAAGTTAACATATCATTTAAGAAAGAACCCCTTTTTTAAGTTAAGACGAAAAGAATAATAGCCATTTCACGAAAAAAGTTACTCTTCATCGGATAAGTAGATTTTTCGATTATTATTTTCTGCTTATTTCATTGTTTTCATAAAAAAATAAACAAAAAACAATGAATATTGCGACAATATACATTATTTTTAAAAATTCATAAATGACGTGTTTTTCAACTTTATGAGTATTAACGGCATTTTACAAAAAACCTCCTTTTTCAAGAATAATATATGGAATTTGTATAAAGACAAAATTTCTGCTTAAAAAGTTACTTTTTCAATGATTTTATCTTATTTTCATTTGCTTGTGGAAAAAAACCAAAATTACATTTTTTTTCCGACAATATTTCTTTTCTGTAAAATTGCATAAACTAAAAATTTTTTTATGTTTTTATCCTTATTGTACGATAATATATTTTTTCTTTAAAACTTCATAAATAACTCTTTTTTCAATGTTTTTGAAAGATTTAGAAAAAAAGTATGTGTTTACATTAAAAAGTGAGTTTTTCAGTAATTTTCTTTTAATTTTAAAGTTTTAATTAAAAACAAAACCAATACACTATATACATTTTTTCTTTATAGTTATATAAACTACCCTGTTTAAACCTTTTTATTGGTTTTAACGACATTTTGAAGAAAATCCCTTTTTCATGTTACACAAAAGGTAATACTAGCCATTTCAATAAAAAAAAATATATACATTTCTTTTAGAAAAAGGATTTTTCAATTTTTTTTCTTTTCCATTCCATGTTTTGATTGAAAATTAAGGAAAAATCAAGAAATATATTAACTTTTTATTGCAATTCATTTTTGTTCTCTCTATATTGCAAAAACTATCCCCTTTTCTGTGTTTTTAGGAAAGTTAACATATCATATAAGAAAGACCCCCTTTTTTAAGTTAAGAAGAAAAGAATATAAGCCATTTCACGAAAAAAGTTCCTTTTCATCGGAAAAGTAGATTTTTCGATAAATTTTTGCTTATTTCATTGTTTTCATAAAAAATAAACAAAAAAACAATGATTATTGCGACAATATACATTATTTTTAAAAAATCATAAATGACGTGTTTTTCAACTTTATGAGTATTAATGGCATTTTACACAAAACCTCCTTTTACAAGAATAATATATGCAATTTGTATAAAGATAAAATATCTGCCTAAAAATTTACTATTTCAATGTTTTTATCTTATTTTCATTTGTTTGTGGAAAAAAACAAAATTACATTATTTTTCCGACAATATTTCTTTTTTCTAAAATTGCATAAACTACCTATTTTTTATGTTTTTATCCTTATTTTAAGATAATATTTTATTTTCTCTAAAACTTCATAAATGACCCTTTTTTCAATGTTTTTCAAAGATTTAGAAAAAAGTGTGTGTTAACATCTAAAAGAGAGTTTTTCTGTAATTTTCTTTTAATTTTCATGTTTTAATTAAAAACAAGAGCAATACACTATATATATTTTTTCTTTATAGATACATAAACTACCCTGTTTAAACATTTTTATTGGTTTTAACAACATTTTGAAGAAAATCCCTTTTTCATGTTACATAAAATGTAATACTGGCAATTCTATAAAGAAAATATACATTTCTTTTAGAAAAAGGATTTTTCTGTGTTTTTTCTTTACATTTCCATGTTTTAATTGAAAGTGAAGGAAAAAACAAGAAATATATTAATTTTTCATTGGAATTCATTATTTTTTCTCTCAAAATTGCAGAAATTATCCCCTTTTCAGCGTTTTTAGGAGAATTAACATATCATCTAACAAAGACCATCTTTTTTTTAGTTAGGAAGAAAGCAATATTAGCAATTTCACGAAAAATGTTCCTTTTCATCGGGAAAGTAGATTTTTCGATGATTTTCTGCTTATTTCCTTGTTTTCATTAAAATATAAACAAAAAACAATAAATATTGCGACAATATACATCTCTCTCAAAAAATTTAAAAAATGACGTGTTTTTCAACGTTTTTAGGAGAATTAACGGCATTTTACACAAAACCCCCCCTTTTACAAGTATAATATATGCAAATTCTATACAGACAAAATTTCTTCCTGAAAAGTGACTTTTTCAATGTTTTTATCTTATTTTCATTTGTTAGTGGAAAAAAAAATACATTCTTTTTTGCGATAATATTTCTTATCTCTAAAATTGCAAAAACTACCCAATTTTATGTTTTATCCTTATATAACGATATTATTTTTTTTCTATAAAACTGCATTAATGACATTTTTTTAATGTTTGTCAGTGATTTAGAATAAAAGATGTTTTTACATCCAAAAGAGTGTTTGTTAGTAATTTTCTTTTAATTTTCATGTTTTAATTAAAAAGAAGACCAATGCACTATATATTTTTTTTCTGTTTAAGTTACATAAACTACCTAATTTAAACCTTTTTATTGGTTTTAACAACATTTTGAAGAAAATCTTTTTGAAAAAAAAATTCATGTTACATAAAATGTAATACAAGCCATTTTAATTAAAAATATATATATTTCTTTTAGAAAAAAAAATTTCAGTGTTTTTTTTATACATTTCCGTGTTTTGATTGAAAATGAAGGTAAAAGCATGAAATATATTAACTTTTTATTGCAATTCATTTTTTCTCTCAAAATTGCACAAATTATTCTTTTTTACCGTTTTTATGAGAATTAACATATCATCTAAGAAAGACCATCTTTTTTTAATTAACAAGAAAGGAATATAAGCCATTTCACGAAAAAGTTCCTTTTCATCGGAAAAGTAGTATTTTCCATGATTTTCTGCTTATTTCATTGTTTTCTTAAAAAAATAAACAAAAAGCAATGAATATTGCGACAATACACGTTATTCTCTAAAATTTCGAAAATGACGTGTTTTTCAACGTTTCTAGGAGTATTAACGGCATTTTACACAAAACCCCCTTTTACAAGAATCATATATGCAATTTGTATAAAGACAAAATTTCTGCCTAAAAAATGACTTTTTCAATGTTTTTATTTTATTTTCATTTGTTGGTGGAAGAAAACCAAAAAATACTTTCTTTTTTGCGACAATATTTTTTTTCTCTAAAATTGCACAAACTACTAATTTTATGTTTTTATCCTTATTTTACGATAATATATTTTTTTTTCTAATACTGAATAAATGACCCTTTTTTTTAATATTTTTCAGAGAGATAGAAAAAAGTATGTTTTTACATCCAAAAGTGAATTTTTCAGTAATTTTCTTTTAATTTTTCATGTTTTAATTAAAAACAAGACCAATACAATATATATATTTTTCTCTTTATAGTTCCATAAACTACCCTATTTAAACCTTTTTATTGGTTTTAAAAACATTTAGAAGAAAATCCCTTTTTCATGTTACATAAAATGTAATACAATGTAAAATGTAATACAATGAAAAAATATATATAAATTTTTTAGAAAACGGATTTTTCAGTGTTTTTTCTTTTCATTTACATGTTTTGATTGAAAATAAAGGAAAAACATAAATATATTAATTTTTTTTCAATTCATATTTTTCTCTCAAAATTGTATAAATTATCCTCTTTTCACCGTTTTTAAGAGAATTAACATCTCATCTTAGAAACCCCATCTTTTTTTAGATAAGAAGAAAAAATATATGCCATTTCACTAAAAAAGTTCCTTTTTACCGAAAAAATCGATTTTTCGATGATCTGCATATTCCATTGTTTTCATAAAAAAAAGAAAAACAATAAATATTACAACAATATACTTTTTCTCAAAATTTTCATAAATGACGTGTTTTTCAACGTTTTTAAGAGTATTAAAGAAATTTTACACAAAACCCACTTTTACAAGTATAATATACGCAATTTGTATGAAGACAAAATTTCTGCCTAAAAAGCGACTTTTTTTAATGTTTTTATCTTATTTTCATTTGTTGAAGGAAGCAAACCAAAAAATTCATTCTTTTTTGCGACAATATTTCTTTTCTCTTAAATTGCACAACTACCAATTTTTATGTTTTTATCCCTATTTTACGATAATAATTTATTTATCTAAAACTGCATAAATGACCCGTTTTTCAATGTTTATAAGAGATTAAGAAAGAAGTATGTTTTTACATCGAAAAGTGAGTTTTTCAGTAATTTTTTTAATTTTCATGTTTTAATTAAAAACAAGACCAATACATGATATATTTTTTTGTCTTTAAAGTTACATAAACTACCTTATTTAATCCCTTTTATTGGTTTTAACAACATTTTGAACAAAATCCTTTTTTCTCTTACATAATATGTAATGCAAGCCATTTCAATGAAAAAAATATATATTTCTTTTAGAAAAAATATTTTTCTGTGTTTTTTCCTTTCATTTCCATGTTTTGATTGAAAAAGAAGGAACTTTTTATTTGAATTAATTTAATTTCTCTCAAAATTGCATAAATTATCACCTTTACAGCGTTTTTAGGAGAATTAACATCTCATCTAAGAAAGACCATCTTTTTTTTAGTTAAGAAGAAAAGAATATATGCTATATCAAGAAAAAAAATCCTTTTCACCGAAAAAGTAGATTTTTCAATGATTACCTGCTTATTTCATTGTTTTCATAAGAAATTAACAAAAAAACATTAAATATTGCGACAATATACTTTTTTCTCAAAACTTTCATAAATGACGTGTTTTTTAACGTTTTTAGGAGTATTAACGGCATATTACACAAAATCCTTTTTTACAAGTATACCATATGCAATTTGTAAAAAGAAAAAAATTCTGCATAAAAAAGTGACTTTTTCAATATTTTTATCTTACTTTCATTTAATGGTGGAATAAAACCAAAAAATACATTTTTTTTTCAACAGTATTTCTTTTCTCTAAAATTGCACAAACTACCCATTTTTATGTTTTTATCCTTGTTTTACGATAACATACTTTTTTTCTCTAAAACTGCATAAATGACCCTTTTTTTAATGTTTTTCAGAGATTTAGAAAAAATTATGTTTTTACATCTAAAAGTGGGTTTTTCAGTAATGTTCTTTTAATTTAAATATTTTAATTAAAAACAAGACCAATGCACTATATATTTTTTTTTCTCTTTAAAGTTACATAAACTACCCTATTTAAATATTTTTATTGGTTTTAACAACATTTTGAAGAAAATCCCTTTTTCATGTTACATAAAATGTAATACAAGCCATTTCAAGAAAAAAAAAAATATATGTATATATATTTTAGAAAAAAGTTTTTTCAGTGTTTTTTCTTTACATTTCCATGTTTTGATTGAAAAGAAATGAAAAAGCAGGAAATATATTAACTTTTATTGCAATTCATTTTTTTCTCTTAAAATTGCATAAATTATGCCCTTTTCGGCGTTTTTAGGAGAATTAACATCTCATCTAAGAAAGACCATATTTTTTTAGTTTAGAAGGAAGGAATACATGTTGGGTTACGAAAAAAGTTATTTTTTACCGAAGAAAGTAGGTTTTTCGATGATTTTGTTCTTATTTCATTATTTCCATAAAAAATAAACAAAAAAATTTTAATTAAAAACGAGACCAATACTCTATATATTTTTTTCTCTTTAAAGTTACATAAACTACCATAATTTAAACCTTTTCATTGCTTTCAACAACATTTTGAACAAAATCTCTCTTTTATGTTATATAAAATGTAATACATGCTATTTCAATGAAAAAATATATATATTTCTTTTAGAAAAAGTATTTTTCAGAGTATTTTCTTTTCATTTACATGTTTTGATTGAAAATGAAGCAAAAAGCTGGAAATATATTAAAATTTTTTTTGCAATTCATTTTTTTTTCTCTCAAAATTGAATAAATTATCCCCTTTTCAGCGTTTTTAGGAGAATTATCATCTCTTCATAGATTAACCATCTTTTTTTTATTTAAGAAGAAAGGAATATATGCTATTTCACGAAAAAAGTTCTTTTTACCGAAAAAAAAAAAAATCGATGATTTCCTGCTTATTTCATTGTTTTCTTAAAAAAAAAAAAAAAAAATAATGAATATTGCGACAATATACTTTTTTCTCAAAAATTTGATAAATGACGTGTTTTTTAACGTTTTTAGGAGTATTAACGGCATTTTACAAAAAATCTTCTTTTACAAGTGTAATATATGTAATTTGTAGATATAAAGTATTTCTGCCTAAAAAGTTACTTTTTCAATATTTTTATCTCATTTTCATTTGTTTTGTTTTGTTAGTGGAAGAAAGCAAAAAAATACATTCTTTTTTACGACAATACTTCTTTTCTTTAAAATTGCACAAACTACCCATTTTTATGTTTTTATCCTTATTTTAAAATTATGTTTTTTTTTCTCTAAAACTGCATAAATGACCCTTTTTTCAATATTTTACAAAGATTTACAAAAAAGTCTGTTTTTAAATCCAAAAAAGAGTTTTTCAATAATTTTCATTTAATTTTCATGTTTTAATTAAAAACGAGACGAATACACTACATATCTTTTTCTCTGTAAAGTTACATAAACTACTCTATTTAATTTTTTTATTGGTTTTAACATCATTTTGAAGAGATTCTCTTTTTCATGTTACATAAAATGTAATACAAGCCATTTCAATGAAAAAAATATACATTTTCTTAAGAAAAAGGATTTTTCAGTGTTTTTTCTTTACATTTCCATGTTTTATTTGAAAATGAAGGAAAAAGCAGAAAATATATTAACTTTTTATTGAAATTCTTTTTTTTTTTTATCTCTAAAAGAAGCTTAGCTTATCCCCTTTTTAGCGTTTTTAGGATAATTAATATCTCATCTAAGAAAGACCGTCTTTTTTTAAATAAGAAGAAAGGAATATATGCCATTACACGAAAAAAGTTCCTTTTCACCAAAAAATTAGATTTTTCGAGGATTTTCCGCTTACTTTATTTATTTCATAAAAAAATAAATAAAAAATGAATACTGCGACAATATACTTTTTTTCAAAAATTTGATAAATGATAAATGTTTTTTAACGTTTTTAGGAGTATTAACGGCATTTTACACAAAAATCTTCTCTTACAAGTATAATATATGCAACTTGTATAAAGAAAATATATCTGCCTAAAAAGTTACTTTTTCAATATTTTTATCTCATTTTCATTTGTTAGTGGAAGAAAACCAAAAATTACATTTTTTTTGCGACAATATTTTTTTCTCTAAAATTGCACAAACTACCCATTTTTATGTTTTTATCCTTATTTTACGATAATATATTTTTTTCTCTAAAACTGCATAAATGACCCTTTTTTCAATGTTTTACAGAGATTTACAAAAAAAGTATGTTTTTACATCCAAAAGTGAGTTTTTCAGTAATTTTCATTTAATTTTTATGTTTTAATTAAAAACAAGACCAATACACTATATATATTTTTCTCTTTAGAAGTTACATAAACTACCCTATTTAAACCTTTTTATTGGTTTTAACAACATTTTGAAGAATTTTTTTTTCATGTTACATAAAATGAATACAAGCCATTTCAATGAAAAAAATATACATTTCTTTTAGAAAAGGTATTTTTCAGTGTTTTTCTTTACATTTCCATGTTTTGATTCAAAATGAAGGAAGAAGCAAGAAATAAAATAACTTTTTATTGCAATTCTTTTTTTTTTCTCTCAAAATTACATATATTATCCCCTTTTCAGCGTTTTTAGGAGAATTACCATCTCATCTAAGAAATACCAGTTTTTTTTTAGTTAAGAAGAAAGGAATATATGCCCTTACACGGAAAAAGTTCCTTTTCACCGAAAAAGTAGATTTTTTGATGATTTCTTGCTTATTTCATTGTTTTCATAAGCAATAAACAAAAAGCAATGAATATTGCAACAAAATACTTTTTTCTCAAAAATTTCATAAATGACGTGTTTTTCAACGTTTTTAGGAGCAATACACTATATATATTTTTTCTTTATAGTTACATAAACAACCCTATTTAAACCTTTTTATTGGTTTTAACAACATTTTGAAGAAAATCCCTTTTTCATGTTACATAAAGAGTCATACTAGCCATTTGAATAAGAAAAATATACATTTTTTTTTAGAAAAAGGAGTTTTCAGTGTTTTTTCTTTACATTTCCATATCTTAATTGAGGCCCCTAGTGTTGAAAGGGCGAATCCAACAAAATCAGGTTTTGAGATATTGGCGTCTGAAGTAAGTTATTCACGCGCTAACTCCTTAGTGTTGTGGGGGCGAATCCAACAAAATGCTCTTTCGAGGTATCTGCATCTCAATATTTGCTAATTTAATACAGCTTGGCAACTAATTCCGTGTTCATTGTTGTTTATACTAATACATGTGTGTCATGCTATTATCATGGTACCTATAAACATAAACAGGCATTACCAATAAACTGCTACTTCCTTCGCGCATTTAGCAATACATGCATATGAAAATATTTTGGTATAAACAGAAACAGGCATTACCAATAAACTGCTACTTCCTTCGTGCATTTACCATTTTGTGAGAATCATGAAATTATTTTATAAATAAAAAAAAAAAGAGTTGAATATTTCATTTATTTTCTCATAGCCTAGCTTGTCAAAGCACCCACACTTGCAGGGCTCGCCAATTTCACGCTTAGGAACATCTTTCTTGGTCCAATAGCTTGTGTAGGTCTGGCCAGGCTTACGTTTTGTCTTAGTTCTGTTCCTTTCCCATGTCTGAGGATCACGCTTCCTCTTCCTGGAGCGTCCACCTAACTCATAGTCACTATCACTATTTGCGTTTTCCATTCAGGTGGTTTCTACAGGTAATTTCTCTGGATATTTAGTAAGCCGCATGCGATGTAAATGAAAGATCAGGCATGCTGGCAGCTGGCCGATTCTGGCGGGAAGGGATCTCATCTCATTGGCTGTGGGGAGGGGGAGGATGACATCAGAGCGTACCGCGCCGCTCATTGGCTACCAGGGATGCGAGGTTCGCCTCTCCTACAATGTACCTCTTCTCGGTGCCTTCCAACCGCTTGGAAAAGTTTTGAGCATTAAGTCAGGATGTATCGCTATCTTCAAAGGGATTTTCGACCATGTTGTTGAGCCGAAACTATTTGATTCAAGTCGTAACATATTGATATTGCTCAGGAGAATGCTCTGGCGGGTCTAACTCAGAACCGCCAAAAATGTAGATTCGCCCTTCCTACACTAAGCGCCTTTACTTTCAATTGAAAGTAAAGGAAAAAGCAAGAAATATATTAATTACTTATTGCAATTCATTTTTTTCTCTCAAAATTGAACAAATTATCCCCTTTTCAGCGTTTTTAGGAGAATTAACATCTCATCTAAGAAAGACCATCTTTCTTTTAGTTAGGAAGAAAGGAATATAAGCAATTTCACGAAAAAAGTTTCTTTTCATCGAAAAGTAGATTTTTCGTTAATTTTCTGCTTATTTCATTGTTTTCATTAAAAAATAAACAAAAAACAATAAATATTTCGACAATATATTTTTCTCTCAAAAATTTCATAAATGACGTGTTTTCAACGTTTGTAGGAGAATTAACGGCATTTTACACAAAACCCCCTTTTACAAGTATGATATATGCAATTTGTATAAAGACAAAATTTCTGCCTAAAAAGTTACTTTTTTAATGTTTTTATATTATTTCCATTTGTTGTTGGAAGAAAACCAAAAAATACGTTCTTTTATGCGATAATATTTCTTTTCTCTTAAATTGCACAAACTACCCATTTTTATGTTTTTATCCTTATGTTACGATAATATTTTTTTTTCTCTAAAACTGCACAAATGACCCTTTTTCAATGTTTTTTTCTGAGATTTAGAAGAAAAGCATACTTTTACATTAAAAAGTTATTTTTTTCATTTTTTTTATTTTCATGTTTTAATTAAAAACGAGACCAATACACAATATATTTTTTTCTCTTGAAAGATACATAAACTACCGTATTTAAACTTTTTTATTAGTTTTAACAACATTTTGAAAAAAATCTCTTTTTCATGTTATATATAATGTGGATCACCTGAAGATCCGCCACCCCTGGTTATTTCAAGCCTAACTACATCAAGCCATGGTAGGCTTGGGTAGGTTTGGTTACTACAAAAGCCTAGCCTAACTTCACCTAACTTAAACTAAGCTAACCAAACCTACCCAAGCCTACCATGGCTTGATGTAGTTAGGCTTGAAATAACCAGGGGTGGCGGATCTTCAGGTGATCCTAAAATGTAATACAAGCCATTTTAATTAAAAATATATATATTTCTTTAAAAAAAGGATTTTCAGTGTTTTTTCTATACATTTCCATGTTTTGTTTGAAAATGAAGGAAAAAGCATGAAATATATTAATTTTTTATTGCAATTCATTTTTTTCTCTCTCAAAATTAGCGTTTTTATGAGAATTAACATATCATCTAAGAAAGACCATCTTTTTTTAGTTAACAAGAAAGGAATATAAGCCATTTCACGTAAAAAGTTCCTTTTCATCGGAAAAGTAGTATTTTCGATGATTTTCTTCTTATTTCATTGTTTTTATAAAACAATAAACAAAAACCAATGAATATTTCGACAATATACATACGTTATTCTCAAAAATTTCGTAAATAACGTGTTTTTCAACGTTTTTAGGAGTATTAACGGCATTATACACTAAACCCCCTTTTACATGTATCATATAAACAATTTGTATAAAGAAAAAATTTCTGCCTAAAAAGTGACTTTTTCTATGTTTTTATTTTATTTTCATTTGTTGGTGGAAGAAAACCAAAAAATACATTATTGTTTGCGACAATATTTCTTTTCTCTAAAATTGCACAAACTACCCATTTTTATGTTTTGTCCTTATAAAACGATATTATTTTTTTTCTCTAAAACTGCATAAATGACATTTTTTTAATATTCATCAGTGATTTAGAAAAAAATATGTTTTTACATCCAAAAGAGAGTTTTTTAGTAATTTTCTTTTAATCTTCATGTTTTAATTAAAAACAAGACCAATGCACTATATATATTTTTTCTCTTTAAGTTACATAAACTACCTAATTTAAACCTTTTTATTGCTTTTAAAAACATTTTGAAGAAAATCTCTTTTTCATGTTACATAAAATGTAATACAAGCCATTTTAATAAAAAATATTTATATTTCTTTTAGAAAAAGGATTTTTCAGTGTTTTTTCTATATATTTCCATTTTTTTTTATTGAAAATGAAGGAAAAAGCAAGAAATATATTAACTTTTTATTGCAATTCATTTTTTTTCTCTCAAAATTGCACAAGTTATCTCCTTTTTAGCGTTTTTATGAGAATTAACATATCATCTAAGAAAGACCAACTTTTTTTAGTTAACAAGAAAGGAATATAATCCATTTCACGAAAAAAGTTCCTTTTCATCGGAAAAGTAGATTTTTCGATTATTTTCTTCTTATTTAATTTTTTTCATGAAAAATAAACAAAAAAACAATGATTATTGCGACAATATACATTATTCTCAAAAAAATTATAAATGACGTACTTTTCAACTTTTTTAGGAGTATTATCGGCATTTTACACAAAACCTCCTTTTACAAGTATAATATATGCATTTTGTATAAAAACAAAATTTCTGCCTAAAAAGTGTTTTTTCAAAGTTTTTATCTTATTTCCATTTCTTTGTGGAAGAAATAAAAAATTACAATCTTTTTACCGACAATACTTCTTTTCTCTAAAATTGCATAAACTACCTATTTTTTTGTTTTTATCCTTATTCCACGATAACATTTTTTTGTCTTCTAAAACTGCATAAATGACCCTTTTTTCAATGTTTTTCAGAGATTTAGAAAAAAAAGTATGTTTTTACATCCAAAAGTGAGTTTTTTTTAGTTTTTTTATAATTTTTTTTTTATTTTAATGTTTTAATTAAAAACAAGACCAATACACTATATATTTTCTTTTCTTTATTGTTACATAAACTACCGTATTTAAACCTTTTTATTGGTTTTAACAACATTTTCAAGAAAATCCCTTTTTCATGTTACATAAAAGGTAATACTTGCCATTTTAACAAAAAAAATATACATTTCTTTTATAAAAAGGATTTTTCATTGTTTTTTCTTTACATTTCCATGTTTTATATGAAAGTGAAGGAAAAAGCAAGAAATATATTAATTTTTTATTGCTATTAATTTTTTTTCTCTCAAAATTTCACAAATTATCCCCTTTTCAGCGTTTTTAGGAGAATTAACATCTCATCTAAAAAAGACCATCTTTTTTTAATTTAGGAAGATAGGAATATAAGCAATTTCACGAAAAAAGTTCCTTTTCATCGGAAAAGTAGATTTTACGATGATTATCTGCTTAATTCATTGTTTTCATCAAAAAGTAAACAAAAAACAATAAATACTGCGACAATATACTTTTCTCTCCAAAATTTCATAAATGACGTGTTTTTTAACGTTTTTAGGAGAAGTTCCTTTTCATCGGAAAAGTAGATTTTTCGATGATTTTCTGCTTATTTCATTGCTTTCATTAAAAAGTAAACAAAAAACAATAAATATTGCGACAATATACTTTTCTCTCAAAAATTTCATAAATGACGTACTTTTCAACGTTTTTACGAAAATTAACGGCATTATACACAAAACCCCATTTTACAAGTATAATAAATGCAATTTGTATAAAGACAAAACTTCTGCTTAAAAAGTGACTTTTTCAATATCTCATTTCCATTTTTTGGTGGAAAAAACCAAAAAAATACATTCTATTTTTGCGACAATATTTCTTTTCTCTTAAATTGCACAAACTACCCATTTCTATGTTTTTATCGTTGTGTTACGATAATATATTTTTTTTCTCTAAAATTGCACAAATAACCCTTTTTTCAAAGTTTTTCTGAGATTTAGAAGAATAGCATGTTTTTACATTTAAAAGTGATTTTTTCAGTATTTTTTTTTTTTAATTTTCATGTTTTAATTAAAAAAAAGACCAATACACTATATATTTTTTTCTTTTCAAAGTTACATAAACTACCCTATTTAAACCTTTTTATTAGTTTTAACAACATTTTGAAGAAAATCCTTTTTTCATGTTACAGAAAATTTCAATTAAAAAAAAATATATATATATTTCTTTTAGAAAAAATATTTTTCAGTGTTTTTTCTTTACATTTCCATGTTTTGATTGAAAATGAAAGAAAAATAAAAAAAATATATTAACTTATATTGCAATTCATTTTTTTCTCTCAAAATTGCATAAATTATGCCCTTTTCAAAAAGCGCTTTTTGGAGAATTATTATCTCATCTTAGAAAGACCATCTTTTTTTTTAGTTAAGAAGAAAGGAATCTATGCCGTTTTACGAAAGAAGTTCTTTTTCACCGAAAACGTAGGTTTTTCGATGATTTTCTGCTTATTTCATTGTTTTAATAAATAATAACCAAAAAACAATGAATATTGCGACAATATACTTTATTCTCAAAAATTTCGTAAATAACGTTTTTTCAACGTTTTTACGAGTATTAACGGCATTTTACACAAAACCCCCTTCTACAAGTTTCAAATATGCATATTGTATAAAGACAGAATTTCTTCCAGAAAAGTGACTTTTTCAATGTTTTTATCTTATTTTCATTTGTTGGTGGAAAAAATAAAAAAAAAATACATTCTTTTTTGCGACAATATTTCTTTTCTCTAAAATTGCACAAACTACCCATTTTTATGTTTTATCCTTATATAACGATATATATATTTTTTTAATCTAAATCTGCATATATGACCTTTTTTAATGTTTTTCAGTGATTTAGAAAAAAAAAAGTTTTTACATCCAAAAGAGAGTTTTTAGTAATTTTCTTTTAATTTTCATGTTTTAATTAAAAACAAGACCAATGCAGTATATATTTTTTCCTCTTTAAGTTACATAAATTATTCTATTCAAACCTTTTAATTGGTTTTATCAACATTTTGAAGAAAATCCCTTTTTTCATGTTCCATAAAATGTAATACAAAAATATATATTTCTTTTAAAAAAATGATTTTCAGTGTTTTTTTCTTTATTTTCCTACGTTTTGATTGAAAATGAAAGAAAAGCATGAAATATATTACTTTTTTATTGCAATTCTTTATTTTTCTCTCAAAATTGCATGAATTATCCCTTTTTCAGCGTTTTTAGAAGAATTAACATCTCATCCTAGAAATACCATTTTTTTATTAGTTAAGAAGTAATAATATATGCCATTTCACGAAAAAAGTTCATTTTTACAGAAAAAATAGATTTTTCGATGATTTTCTGCATATTTCATTGTTTTCATAAAAAAATGAAACAAAAAACAATGAATATTGCAGCAATATATTTTTTTCCAAAAAACTTCATAAATGACGTTTTTCAACGTTTTAAGGAGTATTAACGGGATTTTACACAAAAGCCACATTGCAAGTATAATATATGCAATTTCTATAGAGACAAAATTTCTGCCTAAAAAGTTACTTTTTGAAATGTTTTTATCTTATTTTCATTTCTTGGTTTAAGGAAACCAAAAAATATATATTTTTTGCGACAATATTTCTTTTCTCTAAAATTCCACAAACTACCAATTTATATGTTTTTACACTTATTTTACGATGATTTTTTTTTTCTCTAGAACTGCATAAATTACTCTTTTTTCAATATTTTTCAGAGATTTAGAAAGAAAAGTATGTTTTTACATTCAAAAGTGAGTTTTTCAATAGTTTTCTTTTAATTTTCATGATTTAATTAAAAACAAGACCAATACACTATATATTTTTTTTCTTTAAAGTTACATAAACTACCCTATGTAAACCTTTTTTTGGTTTTAACAACATTTTTATGAAAATCCTTTTTTCATGTTACATAAAATGTATTACAAGCCATTTCAATTAAAAAAATATATATTTCTTTTAGAAAAAGGATTTTTCAGTGTTTTTCAATACATTTCCATGTTTTGATTGAAAATGAAGGAAAAAAAAAGAAATCTATTAACTTTTTATTGCAATTCATTTTCTTTCTCTCAAAATTGCACAAATTATCCCCTTTTTTAGCGTTTTTACGAGCATTAACATATCACCTAAGAAAGACCAACTTTTTCTAGTTAACAAGAAAGGAACATAATCCATTTCACGAAAAAAGTTTCTTTTTATCGGAAAAGTAGTATTTTCTATGATTTTCTTCTTATTTCATTGTTTTCATAAAAAAATAAAAAAAAAAAACAATGAATATTGCGACAATACACTTTATTCTAAAAAATTCATAAATGACGTGTTTTTCAACGTTTTTAGGAGTATTAACGGCATTTTACAGAAAACCCCCTTTTACAAGTATAATATATGCAATTTGTATAAAGACAAAATTTCTGCCTAAAAAATGACTTTTTCAATGTTTTCATCTTATTTTCATTTGTTGGTGGACGAAAACCAAAAAATAAATACCTTTTTCCGACAATATTTCTTTTATGTAAAATTGCACAAACTACCTATTTTTATGTTTTTATCCTTATTTTACGATAATATATATTTTTTCTCTAAAACTGCATAAATGAACTTTTATTAATGTTTTTAAGAGATTTAAAAAAAAGTATGTTTTTACATCCATAAGTGAGTTTTTCCGTAATTTTCTTTTTATTTTCATGGTTTAATTAAAAACAAGACCAATACACTATATATTTCTTTTCTTTAAAGTTACATAAACTACCATATTTAAACCTTTTTGTTGGTTTTAACAACATTTTAAAGAAAATACCTTTTTTATATTACATAAAATGTAATACAAAGAATTTCAATGAAAAAAAATATATATTTCTTTTAGAAAAAGGATTTTTCAGTGTTTTTTCTTTGCATTCCCATGTTTATATTGAAAATTAAGGAAAAAACAAAAAATATACTAACTTTTTATTGCAATTCATTTTTTTTTCTCAAAATTGAACAAATTATCCCCTTTTCAGCGTTTTTAGGAGAATTAACATCTCAACTAAGAAACACCATCTTTTTTTAGTTAAGAGGAAAGGAATATAAGCCATTTCACGAAAGAAGTTCGTTTTCATTGAAAAAGTTGATTTTTCGATGATTTTCTTCTTATTTTATTGTTTTCATAAAAAAACAATGAATATTGCAAAAATATACTTTATTCTCAAAATTTTCATAAATGACATGTTTTTCAACATTTTTACGAGTATTAACGGCATTTTACACAAAACCCCCTTTTAAAAGTATAATATATGCAATTTGTATAAAGACAAAACTTCTCCCTAAAAAGTGACTTTTTCAATGTTTTTATCTTATTTTCATTTGTTGGTGTAAGAAAACCAAAAAATACATTTTTTTTTTGCGACAATATTTTTCGAAAATTGAACAAACTACCCATTTATATGTTTTTATCCTTATTATACGATAATATATTTTTTTCTCTAAAACTGCATAAATGACCCTTTTTTCAATGTTTTTCAGAGATTTAAAAAAAAGTTTGTTTGTATATCCAAAAGTTAGTTTTTCAGTAATTTTCTTTTAATTTTCATGTTTTAATTAAAAACAAAACCAAGACACAATATATTTTTTTCTCTTTAAAGTTACATAAACTACCCTATCTTAACCTTTTTATTGGTTTTAACAACATTTTGAAGAAAATCACTTTTTTATGTTACATAAAATGTAATACAAGACATTTCAATGAAAAATAAATATATATTTCTTTTAGAGAAAGGATTTTTCAGTGTTTTTTCATTATATTTCCATATTTTGATTTAAAATGAAGAAAAAAGCAAAAAATATATTAACTTTTTATTGCTATTCATTTTTTTTCCCAAAATTGCATAAATTATCCACTTTTCAGCGAATTTAGGAGAAATACCACCTCATCTGAGAAAGACCATCTTTCTTTTAGTTAAGAAAAAAGGAATATATGCCATTTCACGAAAAAAGTTCCTTTTTACCGAAAAAGTAGATTTTTCGATACTTTTCTACTTATTTCATTGTTTTAATTAAAACTAAACAAAAAATATAAATATTGCGACAATATACATTCTTCTCAAAAATTTCATAAAACACGTATTTTTCAACGTTTTTAGGAGTATTAACGGCATTTTACACAAAACCCCCTTTAACAAGTATAATATGTGCAATTCGTATAAAGAAAAAATTTCTGCCTAAAAAGTTACTTTTACAATGTTTTTATCTTATTTTATTTTGTTGGTGAAAAAAAAACAAGGAATACATTCTTTTTTGCGACAATATATTCTTTCTCTAAAATTGCAAAAACTATCCATTTTTATGTTTTTATCCTTATTTTACGATAATATATTTCTTTCTCTAAAACTGCATAAATGACCCTTTCTTCAATGTTTTTTCAGAGTTTTTAAAAAAGTATTTTTTTACATCCAAAAAGTGAGTTTTTCGGTAATTTTCTTTTAATTTTCATGTTTTAATTAAAAACAAGACGAAACAACCTTTTTATTAGTTTTAAGAACATTTTAAAGAAAATCTCTTTTCCATGTTACATATAATGTAATACAAGCCATTTCAATGAAAAAAATATATATATTTATTTTAAAAAGGATTTTTCTGTGTTTTTTCTTTATTTTTCTATGTTTTGATTGAAAATGAAGGAAAAGCACGAAATATATTAATTTTTTTATTGCAATTCATTTTTTTTCTCTCAAAATTGCATAAATTATCCCCTTTTCAGCGTTTTTAGGAGAATTAACATCTCATCTTAGAAAGATGATCTTATTTTAGTTAAGAAGAAAATAATATATGCCATTTCACGAAAAAAAGTTCCTTTTTACAGAAAAAGTAGATTTCTCGATGATTTTCTGCTTATTCCATAAAAAAATAAATAAAAAAGAATGGATATTGCGACAATATACTTTTTTCTCAAAAATTTCATAAATGACGTGTTTTTCAACGTTTTAAGGTGTATTAACGGCATTTTATACAAAACCCACTTTACAAGTATAATATATTTAATTTGTATAAAGACAAAATTTCTGCCTAAAAAGTTACTTTTTATAATGTTTTTATATTCTTTTCATTTGTTGGTGGAAGAAAACCAAAAAATACATTTTTTTTTTTTGCGACAATATTTCTTTTCTGTAAAATTGCACAAACTACCGATTTTTATGTTTTCATCCTTATTTTACGATAATATTTTTTTTCTATAAAACGGCATAAATTACTCTTTTTTCAATGTTTTTGAAAGATTTAGAAAAAAGTATGTTTTTACATCCAAAAGTGAGTTTTTCAGTAGTATTCTTTTAATTTTGTTGTTGTTGTTTTAACAATTTTTTTATGAAAATCCCTTTTTCATGTTACATAAAATGTAATACAATCCATTTCAATTAAAAAATATATGTATTTCTTTTAGAAAAAGGATTTTTCAGTGTTTTTTTCTATACATTTCCATGTTTTGATTGAAAATGAAGGAAAATGCAAGAAATATGTTAACTTTTTATTGCAATTAATTTTTTTACTCTCAAAATTGCTCAAATTATCCTGTTTTCAGAGTTTTTATGAGAATAAACATATCATCTAAGAAAGACCATCGTTTTTTACTTAACAAGAAAGGAATATAAGCCACTTCACGAAAAAAGTTCCTTTTCATCAGAAAAGTAGTTTTTTCGATAATTTTCTGCTCATTTCATTGTTTTCATATAAAAAAATAACAAAAAACAATGAATATTGCGACAATATAGTTTATTCTCAAAAATTTCGTAAACGACGTGTTTTTCAACGTTTTTAGGAGTATTAACGGCATTTTACATAAAACCCTCTTTTATAAGTATCATATATGAAATTTGTATAAAAACGAAATTTCTGCCTAAAAAGTGACTTTTTCAATGTTTTTATTTTATTTTCATTTGTTGGTGGAAGAAAACCAAAAAATACTTTCTTTTTTTGCGACAATATTACTTTTCTCTTAAATTGCACAAACTACCCATTTTTGTTTTTAGTCTTATTTTACGATAATATATATTTTTCTCTAAAACTGCATAAATGACCCTTTTTTCAATGTTTTTCAGTGAATTAGAAAAGAAGTATGTTTTTACATCCAAAATTATGTTTTTCAGAAATTTTTTTAAATTTTCATGTTTTAATTAAAAACAAGACCAAACAAACTTTATATTGGTTTTAACAACATTTTGAAGAAAATTCCTTTTTCATGTTACATAAAATGTAATACAAGCCATTACATTGAAAAAAATATATATTTCTTTTAGAAAAAGTATTTTTAAGTGTTTTTTTTTGTTTTTTTTACATTTCCATGTTTATATTGAAAATGAAGGAAAAAGCAAGAAATATATCAACTTATTATTGAAATTATTTTTTCTCTCAAAATTTCATAAATTATCCTTTTTTAAGCGTTTTTAGGAAAATTAACATCTCATTTAAGAAAGACCATGTTTTTTTAGTTAACAAGAAAGGAATATATTACATTTCACGAAAAAAGTTCCTTATCACCGAAAAAGTAGATTTTTTCATGATTCTCTGCCTATTCCATTTTTTAAAATAAAAATAAACAAAAAAACCATGAATATTGCGACAACATACTTTTTTCTCAAAAATTTCATTAACGACGTGTTTTTCAACGTTTTTAGGAGTATTAACGGCATTTTACACAAAACCCCCTTTTACAAGTATCATATATGCAATTTGTATAACGACAAAATTTCTGCCTAAAAAGTGACTTTTTTAATGTTTTTGTCTTATTTTTATTTATTGGTTGAAGAAAGCTAAAAAATACATTCTTTTTTGCGACAATATTTCTTTCCTCTAAAATTGCACAAACTATCCATTTTTATGTTTTTATCCTTATTTTACGATAATATATTTCTTTTAATTTTCATGTTTTAATTAAAAACAAGAAAAAAAACAACCTTTTTATTAGTTTTAACAACATTTTGAAGAAAATCTCTTTTTCATGTTACATATAATGTAATACAAGCTATTTCAATGAAAAAAACAAAAAAAAAATTTAGAAAAAGGATTTTTCATTGTTTTTTTTATATTTCCATGTTTTGATTGAAAATGAAGAAAAAAGAAAAAAATATATTAAGTTTTATTGCAATTCATTTTTCCTTTCAAAATTGCATAAATTATGCCCTTATCAGCGTTTTTAGGAAAATTAACATCTCATCTAAGAAAGACCATCATTTTTTAGTTTAGAAGAAAGGAATACATGCTATTTCACAAAAAAAGTTCCTTTTCACCGAAAAAGTAGGTTTTTTTGATGATTTTCTGCTTATTTCACTGTTTTCATAAAAAATGAACAAAAAGCAATGAATATTGCGACAATATACTTTTTTCTCAACATTTTTATAGATGACGTGTTTTTCAACGTTTTAGGAGTATTAACGACATTTTACACAAAACCCCCTTTTACATGTATTATATATGCAATTTGTATAATGACAAAATTTCTTCCTGAAAAGTAACTTTTTCAATGTTTTTATCTTATTATCATTTGTTGGTGAAAAAAAAAAAAAAATACATTCTCTTTTGCGACAATATTTCTTTTCTCTAAAATTGCACAAACTACCCTTTTTTTTGTTTTATCCTTATATAACGATATTTTTTTTCTCTCTACAACTGCATAAATGACATTTTTTTCAATGTTTTTCAGAGATTTAGAAAAAAGTTTGTTTTTACATCCAAAAGAGTGTTTTAGTAATTTTCTTTTAGTTTTTATGTTTTAATTAAAAACAAGACCAATGCACTATATATTTTCTTCTCTTTAAGTTACATAAATTACCCTATTTAAACCTTTTTATTGGTTTTAACAACATTTTGAAGAAAATTCCTTTTTTCATGATACATAAAATGTAATACAAAAAAATATATTTCTTTTAGGAAAATGATTTTCCGTAATTTTTCTTTATTTTTCTAGGTTTTGATTGAAAATGAAGGAAAAGCACGAAATATATTAATTTTTTATTGCAATTCATTATTTTTCTCTCAAAATTGCATAAATTATCCCCTTTTCAGCGTTTTTAGGAGAATTAACATCTCATCTTAGAAAGACGATCTTATTTTAGTTAAGAAGAAAATAATATATGTTATTTGAAGAAAAAAGTTCCTTTTTATAGAAAAAGTAGATTTCTCGATGATTATCTGCATATTTCATTGTTTTCACAAAAAATAAACAAAAAACAATGAATATTGCAACAATATACTTTTTTCTCAAAAACTTCATAAATGACGTGTTTTTCAACGTTTTTAGGTGAATTAACGGCATTTTATACAAAACCCACTTTACAAGTGAAATATATTTAATTTGTGTAAAGACTAAATTTCTGCCTAAAAAGTTACTTTTTTCAATGTTTTTATATTCTTTTCATTTGTCGGTGGAAGAAAACCAAAAAATACATTTTTTTTTGGACAATATTTCTTTTCTCTAAAATTGCACAAACTACCAATTTTTATGTTTTTATCCTTATTTTACGATGATATTTTTTTTCTATAAAACGGCATAAATTACTCTTTTTTCAATGTTTTTCAAAGATTTAGAAAAAAAGTATGTTTTTACATATAAAAGTGAGTTTTTCAGTAGTATTCTTTTAATTTTCATTATTTAATTAAAAAATAAACCAATACACTTTATATATATATTTTTTTTAAAGATACATAAACTACCCTATTTAAACCTTATTTTGTTGTTTTAACAGCATTTTTATGAAAACCCATTTTTCATGTTACATAAAATGTAATACAATCCATTTCAATTAAAAAATATATATATTTCTTTTAGAAAAAGGATTTTTCAGTGTTTTTTCTATACATTTCCATGTTTTGATTAAAAATGAAGGAAAATGCAAGAAATATATTAACTTTTTATTGCAATTCATTTTTTTCTCTCAAAATTGCTCAAATTATCCTGTTTTCAGCGTTTTTATGAGAATAAACATATCATATAAGAAAGAGTATCTTTTTTTAGTTAACAAGAAAGGAATATAAAGCCATTTCACGAAAAAAGTTCCTTTTCATCAGAAATATAGTTTTTTCGATAATTTTCTGCTTATTTCATTGTTTTCATAAAAAAAGACAATGAATATTGCGACAATATAGTTTATTCACAAAAATTTCGTAAACGACGTGTTTTTCAACGTTTTTAAGAGTATTAACGGCATTTTACATAAAACCCTCTTTTATGAGTATCATATATGAAATTTGTATAAAAACAAAATTTCTGCCTAAAAAGTGACTTTTTCAATGTTTTTATTTTATTTTCATTTGTTGGTGGAAGAAAACCAAAAAATACTTTCTTTTTTGGCGACAATATTACTTTTCTCTTAAATTGCACAAACTACCCATTTTTTTTTTTTAGTTTTATTTTACGATAATATATTTTTTTCTCTAAAACTGCATAAATGACCCTTTTTTTCAATGTTTTTCAGTGAATTAGAAAAAAAGTATGTTTTTACATACAAAAGTAAGTTTTTCAGTAATTTTCTTTATATTGGTTTTAACAATATTTTGAAGAAAATTCCTTTTTCATGTTACATAAAATGTAATAGAAGCCATTTCATTGAAAAAATATATATTTCTTTTAGAAAAAGTATTTTTAAATGTTTTTTTTATATTGAATTTTTTTTATATTGAAAATGAAGGAAAAAGCAAGAAATATATTAACTTTTTATTGAAATTAATTTTTTCTCTCAAAATTCCATAAATTATCCTTTTTTAAGCGTTTTTATGAAAATTAACATATCATCTACGAAAGACCATCTTTTTTTAGTTAACAAGAAAGGAATATATGAAATTTCACGAAAAAAGTTCCTTATCACCGAAAAAGTAGATTTTTTCATGATTCTCTGCCTATTCCATTGTTTTAATTAAAAATAAACAAAAAACAATGAATATTGCGACAATATACTTTTTTTCTCAAAAATTTCATTAATGACGTGTTTTTCAACGTTTTTAAAAGTATTAACGGCATTTTACACAAAACCCCCATTTACAAGTGTAATATATGCAATATGTGTAAAGTCAAAATTTCTGCTTAAAAAGTGACTTTTTCAATGTTTTTGTCTTATTTTTATTTGTTGGTGGAAGAAAGCAAAAAATACATTCTTTTTTGCGCCAATATATTTTTTTTCTTAAATTGCTCAAACTACCCATTTTTATTTTTTTTATCCTTATTTAACTATAATATATTTTTTTCTCTAAAAATGCATAAATGACCCTTTTTTCAATGTTTTTCAGAGATTTAGAAAAAAAAGTATTTTTTACATGCATAAGTGAGTTTTTCAGTAATTTTCTTTTAATTTTCATTTTTTAATTAAAAACAAGATAAATACAATATATATATTTTTCTTTGAATTTACATAAACTACCCAAATTAAACCTTTTTTTCTTTTAACAACATTTTGAAGAAAATCCCTTTTTCATGTTACATAAAATGTAATACAAGCCTTTTCAATTTAAAAAAATATATATTTCTTTTCGAAAAAGGATTTTTCAATTTTTTTTCCTTGCTATTCCATGTTTTGAATGAAAATTAAGGAAAAATCAAGAAATACATTAACTTTTTATTGCAATTCATTTTTTTCTCTCAATATTGCAAAAACTATCCCCTTTTCAGCGTTTTCAGGAAAGTTAATATATCATCTAAGAAAGACACGCTTTTTTAAAGTTAAGAAGAAAAGAATATAAGCCATTTCACTAAAAAAGTTACTTTTCATCGGAAAAGTAGATTTTTCGATTATTTTCTGCTTATTTCATTGTTTTCATAAAAAAATAAACAAAAAACAATGAATATTGCGACAATATACATTATTTTAAAAAATTCATAAATGACGTGTTTTTCAACTTTATGAGTATTAACGGCATTTTACACAAAACCTCCTTTTACAAGAATAATATATGCAATTTGTATAAAGACAAAATTTCTGCCTAAAAAGTTACTTTTTCAATGTTTTTATATTATTTTCATTTGTTTGTGAAAAAAAAGAAAATTATTATTTTTTTTTCCGTCAATATTTCTTTTCTCTAAAATTGCATAAACTATCTATTTTTTTATGTTTTTATTCTTATTTTACGATAATATTTTTTTTCTCTAAAACTTCATAAATGACTCTTTTTTCAATGTATTTCAAATATTTAGAAAAAAGTATGTGTTTACATCCAAAAGTAAGTTTTTCAGTAATTTTCTTTTAATTTTAATGTTTTAATTAAAAAACAAGACCAATAAACTATATATATTTTTTCTTTATAGTTACATAAACTACCCTGTTTAAACCCTTTTATTGGTTTTAACAACATTTTGAAGAAAATCCCTTTTTCATGTTACACAAAAGGTAATACTAGTAATTTCAATTAAAAAAAAACATACATTTCTTTTAGAAAATGGATTTTTCAATTTTTTTTCTTTTCCATTGCATGTTTTGATTTAAAATTAAAGAAAAATCAAGAAATATATTAACTTTTTATTGCAATTTATTTATTTCTCTCAATATTGCAAATACTATCCCCTTTTCAGTGTTTTTAGAAAAGTTAACATATCATCTAAGAAAGACCTTCTTTTTTAAGTTAAGAAGAAAAGAATATAAGCCATTTCACGAAAAAACTTTTCTTTTTCAATGTTTTTATCTTATTTTCATTTGTTTGTGGAAAAAAAAAAAATTACCTTTTTTTTTCCGACAATATTTCTTTTCTTTAAAATTGCAAAAACTACCTATTTTTTATGTTTTTATCCTTTTTTTATGATAATATTTTTTTTCTCTCAAACTTCATATATGACCCTTTTTTTTTAATGTTTTTCAAAGATTTAGAAAAAAGTATGTGTTAACATCCAAGAGTGAGTTTTTCAGTCATTTTCTTTTAATTTTCATGTTTTAATTAAAAACAAGACCAATAGACTATATATATATATATATATATATAATATATATATATATAATTATATATCTATAATATAGTATATATATTATATTAGATATATATATATAGATATATATAATAAATATATATATAGATATTATATAATATATATATATATATATATATATAATTACATAAACTACCCTGTTTAAACCTTTTTATTGGTTTTAACAACATTTTCAAGAAAATCCCTTTTTCATTTTACATAAAAGGTAATACTAGCAATTCAATAAAAAAAATATACATTTCTTTTAGAAAAAGGATTTTTCAGTGTTTTTTCTTTACATTTCCATGTTTTAATTGAAAGTGAAGGAAAAAGCAAGAAATATATTAATTTTTCATTGCAATTCATTATTTTTTCTCTCAAAATTGCACAAATTATCCCCTTTTCAGCGTTTTTAGGAGAATTAACATCTCATCTAAGAAAGACCATCTTTTTTTAGTTAGGAAGAAAGCAATATAAGCAATTTCACGAAAAATGTTCCTTTTCATCGGGAAAGTAGATTTTTCGATGATTTTCTACTTATTTTATTGTTTTCATTAAAATAAAAAAAAAAAAAAAACAATAAATTTTGCGACAATATACTTCTTTCTCAAAAATTTCATAAATGACGTGTTTTTCAACGTTTTTAGGAGAATTAACGGCATTTTACACAAAACCCCCTTTTACAAGTATAATATATGCAATTTGTATACAGACAAAATTTCTTCCTGAAAAGTTACTTTTTCAATGTTTTTATCTTATTTTCATTTGTTGGTGGAAAAAAAAATACATTTTTTTTTTGTGACAAAATTTCTTGTCTCTAAAATTGCACAAACTACCCATTTTTATGTTTTATCCTTTTAAAACGATATTTTTTTTCTATAAAACTGCATAAATTATATTTTTTTAATGTTCCATCCATCCAAAAGAGTGTTTGTTAGTAATTTTCTTTTAATTTTCATGTTTTAATTAAAAACAAGACCAATGCACTATATATTTTTTTCTCTTTAAGTTACATAAACTACCTAATTTAAACCTTTTTATAGGTTTTAACAACATTTTGAAGAAAATCCCTTTTTCATGTTACATAAAATGTAATACAAGCCATTTTAATTAAAAATAAATATATTTCTTTTAGAAAAAAAAATTTTCAGTGTTTTTTCTATACATTTCCGTGTTTTGATTGAAAATGAAGGAAAAAGCAAGTAATATATTAACTTTTTATTGCAATTCATTTTTTTCTCTCAAAATTGCACAAATTATTCTTTTTTTAGCGTTTTTATGAGAATTAACATATCATCTAAGAAAGACCATTTTTTTTTTAGTTAACAAGAAAGGAATATAAGCCATTTCACGAAAAAAGTTCCTTTTTCATCGGAAAAGTAGTATTTTCGATGATTTTCTGCTTATTTCATTGTTTTCTTAAAAAAATAAACAAAAAGCAATGAATATTGCGACAATACACGTTATTCTCAAAAAGTACGAAAATTACGTGTTTTTCAACGTTTCTAGGATTATTAACGGCATTTCACACAAAACCCCCTTTTACAAGTATTATATATGCAACATGTATAAAGACAAAATTTCTGTCTAAAAACTTACTTTTTCAATGTTTTTATTTTATTTTCATTTGTTGGTGGAAGAAAATAAATAAATACTTTCTTTTTTGCGACAATATTTTTTTTCTCTAAAATTGCACAAACTACCTATTTTATGTTTTTATCCTTATTTTACGATAATATATTTTTTTCTCTAATACTTAATAAATGACCCTTTTTTCAATGTTTTTTAGAGAGTTAGAAAAATGTATGTTTTTACATCCAAAAGTGAATTTTTCAGTAATTTTCTTTTAATTTTTCATGTTTTAATTAAAAACAAGACCAATAAAATATATATATTTTTCTCTTTAAAGTTACATAAACTACCCTATTTAAACCTTTTTATTGATTTTAAAAACATTTAGAAGAAAATCCCTTTTTCATGTTACATAAAATGTAATACAAGCTATTACAATGAAAAAAAAATATAATTTTTTTAGAAAAGGGATTTTTCAGTGTTTCTTCTTTACATTCTCATGTTTTAATTGAAAATGAAGGAAAAACATAAATATATTAACTTTTTATTGCAATTCATATTTTTTCTCTCAAAATTGCATAAATTACCCTCTTTTCACCGTTTTTAAGAGAATTAACATCTCATCTTAGAAACCCCATCTTTTTTAGTTAATAAGAAAAAATATATGCCATTTCACTAAAAAAGTTCCTTTTTACCAAAAAATCGATTTTTCGATGATTTTCTGCATATTCCATTGTTTTCATAAAAAAAGAAACGAAAATCAATAATTATTACGACAATATACTTTTCTCAAAAATTTCGTAAATGACGTGTTTTTCAACGTTTTTAGGAGGTTTAAAGAAATTTTACACAAAACCAACTTTTACAAGTATAATATACGCAATTTGTATAAAGACAAAAATTTTGCCTAAAAAGTGACTTTTTTTTAATGTTTTCATCTTATTTTCATTTGTTGATGGAAACAAATTAAAAAATTCATTCTTATTTGCGACAATATTTCTTTTCTCTTAAATTGCACAACTACCAATTTTTGTTTTTATCACTATTTTACTATAATAATTTTTTCTCTAAAATTGCATAAATGACCCGTTTTTCAATGTATGTTTTTACATCGAAAAGTGAGTTCTTCAGTAATTTTTCTAATTTTCATGTTTTAATTAAAAACAAGACTAATACATTATATATTTTTTTATCATTAAAGTTACATAAACTGCCTTATTTAATCCCTTTTATTGTTTTTTTCTTCATGTTACATAATATGGAATACAAGCCATTTCAATGAAAAAAATATATATTTCTTTTAGAAAAAGTATTTTTCTTTGTTTTTTTCTTTTCATTTCCATGTTTTGATTGAAAATGAAGGAAAAAGCAAGAAATATATTAACTTTTTATTCAAATTCATTTAATTTCTCTCAAAATTGCATAAATTATCATCTTTACAGCGTTTTTAGGAGAATTAACATCTCATCTAAGAAAGACCATCTTTTTTTAGTTAAGAAGAAAGGAATATATGCTAAATCACGAAAAATTTCCTTTTCACCGAAAAAGTAGATTTTTCGATGTTTATCTGCTTATTTCATTGTTTTCATAAGAAATAAACAAAAAACATTGAATATTGCGACAATATACTTTTTTCTCAAAAATTTCTTAAATGACGTGTTTTTTAACGTTTTTAGGAGTATTAACGGCATATTACACAAAATCCTCTTTTACAAGTATA
>CM035195.1:12336633-12367762 GCA_020233015.1 Callinectes sapidus | reverse complement strand
ATGTAACATGAAAAAAAGATTTTCTTCAAAATATTGTTAAAACCTATAAAAAGGTTTAAATAGGGTAGTTTATGTAACTTTTAAGAGAAAAAGATATATAGTATATTGGTCTTGTTTTTAATTAAAACTTGAAAATTAAGTGAAAATTACTGAAAAACTCACTTTTGGATGTAAAAACATACTTTTTTTGTAAATCTCTGTAAAACATTGAAAAAAGGGTCATTTATGCAGTTTTAGAGAAAAAAAATATGTTATCGTAAAATAAGGATAAAAACATAAATATGGGTAGTTTGTGCAATTTTAGAGAAAAGAAATATTGTCGCAAAAAAGAATGTAATTTTTGGTTTTCTTCCACTAACAAATGAAAATGATATAAAAATATTGAAAAAGTAACTTTTTAGGCAGATATATTTTCTTTATACAAGTTGCATATATTATACTTGTAAGAGAAGATTTTGTGTAAAATGCCGTTAATACTCCTTAAAACGTTAAAAAAACACGTCATTTATCAAATTAAAAAAAAAATTATACTGTCGCAATATTCATTTTTTTTTTTTTTTTATGAAATAAATAAAGTAAGTGGAAAATCCTCGAAAAATCTACTTTTTTGGTGAAGAAGAACTTTTTTCGTGTAATGGCATATATTCCTTTCTTCTTAACTAAAAAAAGACGGTCTTTCTTAGATGAGATGTTAATTATCCTAAAAACGATAGAAAGGGGATAAGCTATGCTTTTTTTAGAGAAAAAAAGAATTGCAATAAAAAGTTAATATATTTCCTGCTTTTTCCTTCATTGTCAACCAAAACATGGAAATGTAAAGAAAAAACATTGTAAAATCCTTTTTCTTAAGGAAATGTATATTTTTTTCATTGAAATGGCTTGTATTACATTTTATATAACATGAAATAGACATTTTCTTCAAAAAGTTGGTAAAACCAATACAAAAATTTAAATAGTGTAGTTTATGTAACTTTGCAGAGAAAAAGATATATAGTGTATTGGTCTCGTTTTTAATTAAAACATGAAAATTAAATGAAAATTATTGAAAAACTCACTTTTGGATGTAAAAACAGACTTTTTTTGTTAATCTTTGTAAAATATTGAAAAAACGGTCATTTATGCAGTTTTAGAGAAAAAAAATTTAATTGTAAAATAAGGATAAAAAACATAAAAATGGGTAGTTTGTGCAATTTTAAAGAAAAGAAGTATTGTCGCAAAAAAGAATGTATTTTTTGGCTTTCTTCCACTAACAAAACAAAACAAATGAAAATGAGATAAAAATATTGAAAAAGTCACTTTTTAGGCAGAAATACTTTATATCTACAAGTAACATATATTATACTTGTAAGAGAAGATTTTCTGTAAAATGCCGTTAATACTCCTAAAAACGTTAAAAAACACGTCATTTATCAAATTTTTGAGAAAAAAGTATATTGTCGCAATATTCATTATTTTTTTGTTTATTTTTTTAAGAAAACAATAAAATAAGCAGAAAATCATCGAAATTTTTTTTTTCGGTGAAAAGGAACTTTTTTTTGTGAAATAGCATATATTCCTTTCTTCTTAAATAAAAAAAGATGGTCAATCTATGATGAGATGTTAATTCTCCTAAAAACGCTGAAAAGGGGATAATCTATGCAATTTTGATATATTTATTAATATATTTCCAGCTTTTTGCTTCATTTTCAATCAAAACATGGAAATGAAAAGAAAATATTCTGAAAAATACTTTTTCTAAAAGAAATATATATTTTTTTCATTGAAATGGCATGTAGTACATTTTATATAACATAAAAGAGAGATTTTGTTCAAAATGTTGTTAAAATTAATGAAAATGTTTAAATTATGGTAGTTTATGTAACTTTAAAGAGAAAAAAAAAATATATAGTGTATTGGTCTCAATTTTAATTAAAACATGAAATTTAAAAGAAAATTACTGAAAAACTCACTTTTGCATATAAAAACATACTTTTTTTTCTAAATCTTAGAAAAACATTGAAAAACGGGTCATTTATGCTGTTTTAGAGAAAAAAATATATTATCGTAAAATAAGAATAAAAACATAAAAATGGAAAGTTTGTGCAATTTTAGAGAAAAGAAATATTGTCTAAAAAATGAATGTATTTTTTGTTTTTTTTTCCACCAACAAAAGGAAATAAGATAAAAACATTGAAAAAATCACTTTTTAGGCAGAAATTTTGTCTTTATACAAATTGCATATATTATACTTGTGAAAGTGGGTTTTGTGTAAAATGCCGTTTATACTCGTTGAAAAACTTTGAAAATCATGTCATTTATGAAAATTTGGAGAAAAAAGATATTGTCGCAATAATCATTGTTTTTTGTTTATTTTTTTTTTATAAAAACAATGAAATAAGCAGAAAATGATCGAAAAACCTACTTTTTTTTGGTGAAAAGGGACTCTTTTCGTGAAATGGCATTCCTTTCTTCCTAATTCAAAAAAGACATTCTTTCTTAGGTGAGATGTTAATTCTCCTAAAAAGCTAAAAAGGGCATATTTTATGAAATTTTGAGAGAACAATATGAATTGCAATAAAAGTTAATATATTTCTTGCTTTTTCCTTCAATTTCAATCAAAACATGGAAATGTAAAGAAAAAACACAGAAAAATAATTTTTCTAAAAGAAATATATATATTTCTTTGAAAAGGCTTGTATTTCATTTTATATGACATGAAAAAGGGATTTTCTTCAAAATGTTCTTAAAACCAATAAAAAGGTTTAAATAGGGTAGTTTATGTAACTTTGAAGAAAAAAATATATGTAGTGCATTGGTCTTGTTTTTAATTAAAACATGAAAATTAAAAAAAATTACTGAAAAACTCACTTTTGGATGGAAATACAATTTTTTTCTAAATCTCTGAAAAACATTGAAAAAAGGCTCATTTATGCAGCTTAGAGAAAAAAATATATTATCGTAAAAAACGGATAAAAACATAAAAATGGGTAGTTTATGCAATTTTTACCGAAAATAAATAATGTCGGAAAAAAGAATGTACTTTTTGGTTTTCTTTCACCACCAAATGAAAATAAGATAAAAATATTGAAAAGTCACTTTTTTAGGCGGAAATTTTGTCTTTATACAAATTGCATATATGAGACTTGTAAAACGGGAGTTTGTGTAAAATGCCGTTAATACTCCTAAAAACGTTAAAAAACACGTCATTTATAAAAATTTTGAGAAAAAAGTATATTGTCTCAATATTCATTGTTTTTTGTTTATTTTTTTATGGAAATAATGAAATAAGAAGAAAATCATCGAAAATCCTACTTACTTCGGTAAAAAAGAACTTATACTCCTTCCTTCTAAACTAAAAAAATATGGTCTTTCTTAGATGAGATGTTAATTCTCCTAAAAACGCCGAAAAGGGCATAATTTATGCAATTTTGAGAGACAAAAACGAATTGCTATAAAAGTTAATATATTTCTTGCTTTTTCATTTGTTTTCAATCAAAACATGGAAATGTAAAGAAAAAACACTGAAAAACAATTTTTCTAAAATATATATATATATTTTTTTTTTTTATTGAAATGGCTTGTATTACATTTTATTTAACATGAAAAAGAGATTTTCTTCAAAATGTTGTTAAAACCAATAAAAAGGTTTAAATAGGGTAGTTTATGTAACTTTAATGAGAAAAAAATATATTGTGTATTGGTCTTGTTTTTAATTAAAACATTTAAATTAAAAGAAAATTACTGAAAAATCCACTTTTAAATGTAAAAACATATTTTTTTTCTAAATCTCTGAAAAACATTTAAAAAAAGGGTCGTTTATGCAGTTTTAGAGAAAAAAAGTATGTTATCGTAAAACAAGGATAAAAACATAAAAAAATGGGTAGTTTGTGCAATTTTAGAGAAAAGAAATACTATCGAAAAAAAAATGTATTTTTTGGTTTTATTCCACCATTAAATAAAAATAAGATAAAAATATTGAAAGAGTAACTTTTTTATGCAGAATTTTTTCTTTTTACAAATTGCATATGGTATACTTCTAAAAGAGGATTTTGTGTAATATGCCGTTAATACTCCTAAAAACGTTAAAAAACACGTCATTTAAGAAATTTTTGAGAAAAAAGTATATTGTCGCAATATTCAATGTTTTTTGTTTATTTCTTATGAAAACAATGAAATAAGCAGATAAACATCGAAAAATCTACTTTTTCGGTGAAAAGGATTTTTTTTTCGTGATTTAGCTTATATTCCTTTCTTCTTAACTAAAAAAAGATGGTCTTTCTCAGATGATATGTTAATTCTCCTAAAAACGCTGTAAAGATGATAATTTATGCAATTTTTAGAGAAATTAAATGAATTTAAATAAAAAGTTAATATATTTCTTGCTTTTTCCTTCATTTTCAATCAAAACATGGAAATGAAAAGAAAAAACAAAGAAAAATACTTTTTCTAAAAGAAATATATATTTTTTTCATTGAAATGGCTTGTATTAGATATTATGTAACATGAAAAAAAAACAATAAAAGGGATTAAATAAGGCAGTTTATGTAACTTTAAAGATAAAAAAATATATAATGTATTAGTCTTGCTTTTAATTAAAACATGAAAATTTAAAAAATTACTGAAGAACTCACTTTTCGATGTAAAAACATACTTCTTTCTAAATATCTAATAAACATTGAAAAACGGGTCATTTATGCAGTTTTAGAGAAAAAATTATTATAGTAAAATAGTGATAAAAACAAAAATTGGTAGTTGTGCAATTTAAGAGAAAAGAAATATTGTCGCAAATAAGAATGAATTTTTTGGTTTGTTTCCATCAACAAATGAAAATAAGATGAAAACATTAATAAAAGTCACTTTTTAGGCAGAAATTTTGTCTTTATACAAATTGCGTATATTATACATGTAAAAGTTGGTTTTGTGTAAAATTTCTTTAATACTCCTAAAAACGTTGAAAAACACGTCATTTATGAAATTTTTGAGAAAAAGTATATTGTCGTAATATTTATTGATTTTCGTTTCTTTTTTATGAAAACAATGGAATATGCAGAAAATCATCGAAAAAACGATTTTTTGGTAAAAAAGGAACTTTTTTAGTGAAATGGCATATATTTTTTCTTATTAACTAAAAAAGATGGGGTTTCTAAGATGAGATGTTAATTCTCTTAAAAACGGTGAAAAGAGGGTAATTTATGCAATTTGAGAGAAAAAATATGAATTGCAATAAAAAGTTAATATATTTATGTTTTTCCTCCATTTTCAATTAAAACATGAGAATGTAAAGAAGAAACACTGAAAAATCCCTTTTCTAAAAAATTTATATATTTTTTTCATTGTAATGGATTGTATTACATTTTATGTAACATGAAAAAGGGATTTTCTTCTAAATGTTTTTAAAATCAATAAAAAGGTTAAAATAGGGTAGTTTATGTAACTTTAAAGAGAAAAATATATATATTGTATTGGTCTTGTTTTTAATTAAAACATGAAAAATTAAAAGAAAATTACTGAAAAATTCACTTTTGGATGTAAAAACATACTTTTTTCTAACTCTCTAAAAAACATTGAAAAAAGGGTCATTTATTAAGTATTAGAGAAAGAAATATATTATCGTAAAATAAGGATAAAAACATAAAATGGGTAGTTTGTGCAATTTTAGAGAAAAAAAATATTGTCGCAAAAAAGAAAGTATTTATTTGTTTTCTTCAACCAACAAATGAAAATAAAATAAAAAACATTGAAAAAGTAAGTTTTTAGACAGAAATTTTGTCTTTATACAAGTTGCATATATAATACTTGTAAAATGGGGTTTTGTGTAAAATGCCGTTAATAATCCTAGAAACGTTGAAAAACACGTAATTTTCGTACTTTTTTAGAATATCGTGTATTGTCGCAATATTCATTCCTTTTTGTTTATTTTTTTTAAGAAAACAATGAAATAAGCAGAAAATCATCGAAAATACTACTTTTCCGATGAAAAGGAACTTTTTTCGTGAAATGGCTTATATTCCTTTCTTGTTAACTAAAAAAAAAGATGGTCTTTCTTAGATGATATGTTAATTCTCATAAAAACGCTAAAAAAAGAATAATTTGTGTAATTTTGAGAGAAAAAAATGAATTGCAATAAAAAGTTAATATATTTCTTGCTTTTTCCTTCATTTTCAATCAAAACACGGAAATGTATAGAAAAAACACTGAAAAATCTTTTTTCTAAAAGAAATATATTTATTTTTAATTAAAATGGCTTGTATTACATTTTATGTAACATGAAAAAGGGATTTTCTTCAAAATAATGTTAAAACCTATAAAAAGGTTTAAATTAGGTAGTTTATGTAACTTAAAGAGAAAAAAATATATAGTGCATTGGTCTTGTTTTTAATTAAAACATGAAAATTAAAAGAAACTTACTAACAAACACTCTTTTGGATGTAAAAACATATTTTATTCTAAATCACTGACAAACATTAAAAAATATCATTTATGCAGTTTTATAGAAAAAAAAATAATATCGTTTTAAAAGGATAAAACATAAAAATGGGTAGTTTGTGCAATTTTAGAGACAAGAAATTTTGTCGCAAAAAAAAAAAAAAAATGTATTTTTTTTTTTCACCAAAAAATGAAAATAAGATAAAAACATTGAAAAAGTAACTTTTCAGGAAGAAATTTTGTCTGTATACAAATTGCATATATTATACTTGTAAAAGGGGGGTTTTGTGTAAAATGCCGTTAATTCTCCTAAAAACGTTGAAAAACACGTCATTTATGAAATTTTTGAGAAAGAAGTATATTGTCGCAAAATTTATTGTTTTTTTTTTAATATTTTAATGAAAACAATGAAATAAGTAGAAAATCATCGAAAAATCTACTTTCCCGATGAAAAGGAACATTTTTCGTGAAATTGCTTATATTGCTTTCTTCCTAACTAAAAAAAAGATGGTCTTTCTTAGATGAGATGTTAATTCTCCTAAAAACGCTGAAAAGGGGATAATTTGTGCAATTTTGAGAGAAAAAATAATGAATTGCAATGAAAAGTTAATATATTTCGTGCTTTTCCTTCATTTTTAATCAAAACCTAGTAAAATAAAGAAAAATTACGGAAAATCATTTTCCTAAAAGAAATATATTTTTTTGTATTACATTTTATGTAACATGAAAAAAGGGATTTTCTTCAAAATGTTGTTAAAACCAATAAAAAGGTTTAAATAGGGTAATTTATGTAACTTAAAGAGAAGAAAATATATAGTGCATTGGTCTTGTTTTTAATTAAAACATAAAAATTAAAAGAAAATTACTAAAACACTCTTTTGGATGTTAAAACAAACTTTTTTCTAAATCTCTGAAAAACATTGAAAAAAATGTCATTTATGCAGTTGTAGAGAGAAAAAAAATATCGTTATATAAGGATAAAACAAAAAAAAGGGTAGTTTGTGCAATTTTAGAGAAAAGAAATATTGTCGCAAAAGAGAATGTATTTTTTTTTTTTTTTCACCAACAAATGATAATAAGATAAAAACATTGAAAAAGTTACTTTTCAGGAAGAAATTTTGTCATTATACAAATTGCATATATAATACATGTAAAAGGGGGTTTTGTGTAAAATGTCGTTAATACTCCTAAAACGTTGAAAAACACGTCATCTATAAAAATTTTGAGAAAAAAGTATATTGTCGCAATATTCATTGCTTTTTGTTCATTTTTTTATGAAAACAGTGAAATTAGCAGAAAATCATCAAAAAAACCTACTTTTTCGGTGAAAAGGAACTTTTTTTGTGAAATAGCATGTATTCCTTTCTTCTAAACTAAAAAATGATGGTCTTTTTTAGATGAGATGTTAATTTTCCTAAAAACGCTGATAAGGGCATAATTTATGCAATTTTGAAAGGAAAAATGAATTGCAATAAAACTTAATATATTTTTTTTCTTTTTCCTTCATTTTCAATCAAAACATGGAAATATAAAAAAACAACAATGAAAAATCCTTTTTCTAATTTTTTTTTTTTTTCATTGAAATAGCTTGTATTACATTATATGTAACATGAAAAAGAGAATTTCTTCAAAATGTTGTTAAAACTAATAAAAAGGTTGTTTTGTCTTGTTTTTAATTAAAACATGAAAATTAAAAGAAAATTACCGAAAAACCCACTTTTGGATGTAAAAAATACTTTTTAAAATCTCTAAAAAAACTTTGAAGAAAGGGTCATTTATGCAGTTTTAGAGTAAGAAATATATTATTGTAAAATAAGGATAAAAACATAAAAATGGATAGTTTGTGCAATTTTAGAGGAAAGAAATATTGTCGCAAAAAAGAATGTATTTTTTAGCTTTCTTCCACCAATAAATAAAAATAAGACAAAAACATTGAAAAAGTCACTTTTTAGGCAGAAATTTTGTCGTTATACAAATTGCATATATGATACTTGTAAAAGGGGGTTTTGTGTAAAATGCCGTTAATACTCCTAAAAACGTTGAAAAACACGTCGTTAATGAAATTTTTGAGAAAAAAGTATGTTGTCGCAATATTCATGGTTTTTTTGTTTATTTTTATTTTAAAAAATGGAATAGGCAGAGAATCATGAAAAAATCTACTTTTTCGGTGATAAGGAACTTTTTTCGTGAAATGTAATATATTCCTTTCTTGTTAACTAAAAAAACATGGTCTTTCTTAAATGAGATGTTAATTTTCCTAAAAACGCTTAAAAAAGGATAATTTATGAAATTTTGAGAGAAAAAATAATTTCAATAATAAGTTGATATATTTCTTGCTTTTTCCTTCATTTTCAATATAAACATGGAAATGTAAAAAAAACAAAAAAAAACACTTAAAAATACTTTTTCTAAAAGAAATATATATTTTTTTCAATGTAATGGCTTGTATTACATTTTATGTAACATGAAAAAGGAATTTTCTTCAAAATGTTGTTAAAACCAATATAAAGTTTGTTTGGTCTTGTTTTTAATTAAAACATGAAAATTAAAAGAAAATTTCTGAAAAACATAATTTTGGATGTAAAAACATACTTCTTTTCTAATTCACTGAAAAACATTAATAAAAGTTCATTTATGGAGTTTTAGAGAAAAAAAATATTATCGTAATATAAGGATAAAACCATAAAAATAGGTAGTTTGTGCAATTTTACATAAAAGAAATATTGTCGGAAAAAGGTATTTATTTTTTGGTTTTCGTCCACCAACAAATGAAAATAAGATGAAAACATTGAAAAAGTCACTTTTTAGGCAGAAATTTTGTCTTTATACAAATTGCATATATTATACTTGTAAAAGGGGGTTTTGTGTAAAATGCCGTTAATACTCCTAAAAACGTTGAAAAACACGTCATTTATGAATTTTTTAGAATAAAGTGTATTGTCGCAATATTCATTTTTTTTTTTTTTTTATGAAAACAATGAAATAAGAAGAAAATCATAGAAAATACTACTTTTCCGATAAAAAGAAACTTTTTTCGTGAAATGGCTTATGTTCCTTTCCTGTTAACTAAAAAAAGTTGGTCTTTCTTAGGTGATATGTTAATGCTCGTAAAAACGCTAAAAAGGGGATAATTTGTGCAATTTTGAGAGAAAGAAAATGAATTGCAATAAAAAGTTAATAGATTTCTTTCTTTTTCCTTCATTTTCAATCAAAACATGGAAATGTATTGAAAAACACTGAAAAATCCTTTTTCTAAAAAAAATATATATTTTTTTAATTGAAATTGCTTGTATTACATTTTATGTAACATGAAAAAAGGATTTTCATAAAAATGTTGTTAAAACCAAAAAAAGGTTTACATAGGGTAGTTTATGTAACTTTAAAGAAAAAAAATATATAGTGTATTGGTCTTGTTTTTAATTAAATGATGAAAATCAAAAGAAAACTACTGAAAAACTCACTTTTGGATGTAAAAACATACTTTTCTTTCAAAATCTCTGAAAAATATTGAAAAAAGAGTAATTTATGCAGTTCTAGAGAAAAAAAATATCATCGTAAAATAAGTGTAAAAACATATAAATTGGTAGTTTGTTGAATTTTAGAGAAAAGAAATATTGTCGCAAAAAAATATATATTTTTTGGTTTCCTTAAACCAACAAATGAAAATAAGATAAAAACATTTCAAAAAGTAACTTTTTAGGCAGAAATTTTGTCTCTATAGAAATTGCATATATTATACTTGCAAAAGTGGCTTATGTATAAAATCCCGTTAATACTCCTAAAAACGTTGAAAAACACGTCATTTATGAAGTTTTTTGGAAAAAAATATATTGCTGCAATATTCATTGTTTTTTGTTTCATTTTTTTATGAAAACAATGAAATATGCAGAAAATCATCGAAAAATCTATTTTTTCTATAAAAATGAACTTTTTTCGTGAAATGGCATATACTATTACTTCTTAACTAATAAAAAAAATGGTATTTCTAGGATGAGATGTTAATTCTCCTAAAAACGCTGAAAAAGGGATAATTCATGCAATTTTGAGAGAAAAAAAAAGAATTGCAATAAAAAAGTAATATATTTCATGCTTTTCTTTCATTTTCAATCAAAACATAGGAAAATAAAGAAAAAAACACTGAAAATCATTTTTCTAAAAGAAATATATATTTTTTTATTACATTTTATGGAACATGAAAAAAGGGATTTTCTTCAAAATGTTGATAAAACCAATTAAAAGGTTTGAATAGAATAGTTTATGTAACTTAAAGAGGAAAAAATATATAGTGCATTGGTCTTGTTTTTAATTAAAACATGAAAATTAAAAGAAAATTACTAAAAAACTCTCTTTTGGATGTAAAAACATACTTTTTTTCTAAATCACTGAAAAACATTAAAAAAGGTCATATATGCAGATTTAGATAAAAAAAAATATATCGTTATATAAGGATAAAACATAAAAATGGGTAGTTTGTGCAATTTTAGAGAAAAGAAATATTGTCGCAAAAAAGAATGTATCTTTTTTTTATTTTTTCCACCAACAAATGAAAATAAGATAAAAACATTGAAAAAGTCACTTTTCTGGAAGAAATTCTGTCTTTATACAATATGCATATTTGAAACTTGTAAAAGGGGGTTTTGTGTAAAATGCCGTTAATACTCGTAAAAACGTTGAAAAAACGTCATTTACGAAATTTTTGAGAATAAAGTATATTGTCGCAATATTCATTGTTTTTTGCTTATTATTTATTAAAACAATGAAATAAGCAGAAAATCATCAAAAAACCTACTTTTTCGGTGAAAAAGAGCTTCTTTCGTAAAACGGCATAGATTCCTTTCTTCTTAACTAAAAAAAAAAAAGATGGTCTTTCTAAGATGAGATGTTAATTCTCCAAAAAGCGCTTTTTAAAAAGGGCATAATTTATGCAATTTTGAGAGAAAAAAAAAAATGAATTGCAATATAAGTTAATATATTTTTTTATTTTTCTTTCATTTTCAATCAAAACATGGAAATGTAAAGAAAAAACACTGAAAAATATTTTTTCTAAAAGAAATATATATATTTTTTTTTTTAATTGAAATTTTCTGTAACATGAAAAAAGGATTTTCTTCAAAATGTTGTTAAAACTAATAAAAAGGTTTAAATAGGGTAGTTTATGTAACTTTGAAAAGAAAAAAATATATAGTGTATTGGCCTTTTTTTTAATTAAAACATGAAAATTAAAAAAAAAAACTGAAAAAATCACTTTTAAATGTAAAAACATGCTATTCTTCTAAATCTCAGAGAAACTTTGAAAAAAAGGTTATTTGTGCAATTTTAGAGAAAAAAAATATTATCGTAACACAACAATAAAAACATAGAAATGGGTAGTTTGTGCAATTTAAGAGAAAAGAAATATTGTCGCAAAAATAGAATGTATTTTTTTGGTTTTCTTCCACCAAAAAATGGAAATGAGATATTGAAAAAGTCACTTATTAAGCAGAAGTTTTGTCTTTATACAAATTGCATTTATTATACTTGTAAAAGGGGGTTTTGTGTATAATGCCGTTAATTCTCGTAAAAACGTTGAAAAATACGTCATTTATGAAATTTTTGAGAGAAAAGTATATTGTCGCAATATTTATTGTTTTTTGTTTACTTTTTAATGAAAGCAATGAAATAAGCAGAAAATCATCGAAAAATCTACTTTTCCGATGAAAAGGAACTTCTCCTAAAAACGTTAAAAAACACGTCATTTATGAAATTTTGGAGAGAAAAGTATATTGTCGCAGTATTTATTGTTTTTTGTTTACTTTTTGATGAAAACAATGAATTAAGCAGATAATCATCGTAAAATCTACTTTTCCGATGAAAAGGAACTTTTTTCGTGAAATTGCTTATATTCCTATCTTCCTAAATTAAAAAAAGATGGTCTTTTTTAGATGAGATGTTAATTCTCCTAAAAACGCTGAAAAGGGGATAATTTGTGAAATTTTGAGAGAAAAAAAATTAATAGCAATAAAAAATTAATATATTTCTTGCTTTTTCCTTCACTTTCATATAAAACATGGAAATGTAAAGAAAAAACAATGAAAAATCCTTTTTATAAAAGAAATGTATATTTTTTTTGTTAAAATGGCAAGTATTACCTTTTATGTAACATGAAAAAGGGATTTTCCTGAAAATGTTGTTAAAACCAATAAAAAGGTTTAAATACGGTAGTTTATGTAACAATAAAGAAAAGAAATTATATAGTGTATTGGTCTTGTTTTTAATTAAAACATTAAAATAAAAAAAAAACTAAAAAAAAAACTAAAAAACTCACTTTTGGATGTGAAAACATACTTTTTTTTCTAAATCTCTGAAAAACATTGAAAAAAGGGTCATTTATGCAGTCTTAGAAGACAAAAAAAATGTTATCGTGGAATAAGGCTAAAAACAAAAAAATAGGTAGTTTATGCAATTTTAGAGAAAAGAAGTATTGTCGGTAAAAAGATTGTAATTTTTTATTTCTTCCACAAAGAAATGGAAATAAGATAAAAACTTTGAAAAAACACTTTTTAGGCAGAAATTTTGTTTTTATACAAAATGCATATATTATACTTGTAAAAGGAGATTTTGTGTAAAATGCCGGTAATACTCCTAAAAACGTTGAAAAGTACGTCATTTATAATTTTTTTGAGAATAATGTATATTGTCGCAATAATCATTGTTTTTTGTTTATTTTTCATGAAAAAAATGATATAAGCCGAAAATAATCGAAAAATCTACTTTTCCGATGAAAAGGAACTTTTTTCGTGAAATGGATTATATTCCTTTCTTGTTAACTAAAAAAAAGTTGGTCTTTCTTAGATATGTTAATTCTCATAAAAACGCTAAAAAGGAGATAACTTGTGCAATTTTGAGAGAAAAAAAAATGCAATAAAAAGTTAATATATTTCTTGCTTTTTCCTTCATTTTCAATAAAAAAATGGAAATATATAGAAAAAACACTGAAAAATCCTTTTTCTAAAAGAAATATAAATAGTTTTTATTAAAATGGCTTGTATTACATTTCATGTAACATGAAAAAGAGATTTTCTTCAAAATGTTTTTAAAAGCAATAAAAAGGTTTAAATTAGGTAGTTTATGTAACTTAAAGAGAAAAAAAAATATAGTGCATTGGTCTTGTTTTTAATTAAAACATGAAGATTAAATGAAAATTACTAAAAAACTCTCTTTTGGATGTAAAAACATATTTTTTTCTAAATCACTGATAAATATTTAAAAAAATGTCATTTATGCAGTTTTAGAGAAAAAAATAATATCGTTTTATAAGGATAAAACATAAAAATGGGTAGTTTGTGGAATTTTAGAGAAAAGAAATATTGTCGCAAAAAATAATGTATTTTTTGGTTTTCTTCCACCAACAAATGAAAATAAAATAAAAACATAGAAAAAGTCACTTTTTAGGCAGAAATTTTTTCTTTATACAAATTGTTTATATGATACATGTAAAAGGGGTTTAGTGTATAATGCCGTTAATACTCCTAAAAACGTTGAAAAACACGTTATTTACGAAATTTTTGAGAATAACGTATGTATATTGTCGAAATATTCATTGGTTTTTGTTTATTGTTTTATAAAAACAATGAAATAAGAAGAAAATCATCGAAAATACTACTTTTCCGATGAAAAGGAACTTTTTACGTGAAATGGCTTATATTCCTTTCTTGTTAACTAAAAAAAGATGGTCTTTCTTAGATGATATGTTAATTCTCATAAAAACGCTAATTTTGAGAGAGAAAAAAATGAATTGCAATAAAAAATTAATATATTTCATGCTTTTTCCTTCATTTTCAAACAAAACATGGAAATGTATAGAAAAAACACTGAAAATCCTTTTTTTAAAGAAATATATATATTTTTAATTAAAATGGCTTGTATTACATTTTAGGATCACCTGAAGATCCGCCACCCCTGGTTATTTCAAGCCTAACTACATCAAGCCATGGTAGGCTTGGGTAGGTTTGGTTAGCTTAGTTTAAGTTAGGTTAAGTTAGGCTAGGCTTTTGTAGTAACCAAACCTACCCAAGCCTACCATGGCTTGATGTAGTTAGGCTTGAAATAACCAGGGGTGGAGGATCTTCATGTGATCCACATTTTATATAACATGAAAAAGAGATTTTCTTCAAAATGTTGTTAAAACTAATAAAAAAGTTTAAATACGGTAGTTTATGTATCTTTCAAGAGAAAAAAATATATTGTGTATTGGTCTTGTTTTTAATTAAAACATGAAAATAAAAAAAATAAAAAAACTGAAAAAAATAACTTTTTAATGTAAAAGCATGCTTTTCTTCTAAATCTCAGAAAAAAAACATTGAAAAAGGGTCATTTGTGCAGTTTTAGAGAAAAGAAAAATATTATCGTACCATAATGATAAAAACATAAAAATGGGTAGTTTGTGCAATTTAAGAGAAAAGAAATATTATCGCATAAAATAACATATTTTTTGGTTTTCTTCCAACAACAAATGGAAATAATATAAAAACATTAAAAAAGTAACTTTTTAGGCAGAAGTTTTGTCTTTATACAAATTGCATATATCATACTTGTAAAAGAGGGTTTTGTGTAAAATGCCGTTAATTCTCCTACAAACGTTGAAAAACACGTCATTTATGAAATTTTTTAGAAAAAATATATTGTCGAAATATTTATTGTTTTTTGTTTATTTTTTAATGAAAACAATGAAATAAGCAGAAAATCCACGAAAAATCTACTTTTCGATGAAAAGAAACTTTTTTCGTGAAATTGCTTATATTCCTTTCTTCCTAACTAAAAGAAAGATGGTCTTTCTTAGATGAGATGTTAATTCTCCTAAAAACGCTGAAAAGGGGATAATTTGTTCAATTTTGAGAGAAAAAAAATGAATTGCAATAAGTAATTAATATATTTCTTGCTTTTTCCTTTACTTTCAATTAAGGTATGGAAATGTAAAGAAAAAAACACTGAAAAATCCTTTTTCTAAAAGAAATGTATATTTTTCTTATTCAAATGGATAGTATGACTCTTTATGTAACATGAAAAAGGGATTTTCTTCAAAATGTTGTTAAAACCAATAAAAAGGTTTAAATAGGGTTGTTTATGTAACTATAAAGAAAAAATATATATAGTGTATTGCTCCTAAAAACGTTGAAAAACACGTCATTTATGAAATTTTTGAGTAAAAAGTATTTTGTTGCAATATTCATTGTTTTTTTGTTTATTGCTTATGAAAACAATGAAATAAGCAAGAAATCATCAAAAAATCTACTTTTTCGGTGAAAAGGAACTTTTTCCGTGTAAGGGCATTATATTCCTTTCTTCTTAACTAAAAAAAACTGGTATTTCTTAGATGAGATGGTAATTCTCCTAAAAACGCTGAAAAAGGGATAATATATGTAATTTTGAGAGAAAAAAAATGAATTGCAATAAAAAGTTATTTTATTTCTTGCTTCCTCCTTCATTTTGAATCAAAACATGGAAATGTAAAGAAAAACACTGAAAAATACCTTTTCTAAAAGAAATGTATATTTTTTCATTGAAATGGCTTGTATTCATTTTATGTAACATGAAAAAAAAATTTCTTCAAAATGTTGTTAAAACCAATAAAAAGGTTTAAATAGGGTAGTTTATGTAACTTCTAAAGAGAAAAAGATATATAGTGTATTGGTCTTGTTTTTAATTAAAACATAAAAATTAAATGAAAATTACTGAAAAACTCACTTTTGGATGTAAAAACATACTTTTTTTGTAAATCTCTGTAAAGCATTGAAAAAAGGGTCATTTATGCAGTTTTAGAGAAAAAATATATATTATCGTAAAATAAGGATAAAAACATAAAAATGGGTAGTTTGTGCAATTTTAGAGAAAAAAATATTGTCGCAAAAAAAATGTAATTTTTGGTTTTCTTCCACTAACAAATGAAAATGAGATAAAAATATTGAAAAAGTAACTTTTTAGGCAGATATATTTTCTTTATACAAGTTGCATATATTATACTTGTAAGAGAAGATTTTTGTGTAAAATGCCGTTAATAGTCCTAAAAACGTTAAAAAACATTTATCATTTATCAAATTTTTGAAAAAAAGTACATTGTCGCAGTATTCATTTTTTATTTATTTTTTTATGAAATAAATAAAGTAAGCGGAAAATCCTCGAAAAATCTACTTTTTTGGTAAAAAGGAACTTTTTTCGTGTAATGGCATATATTCCTTTCTTCTTAATTAAAAAAAGACGGTCTTTCTTAGATGAGATATTAATTATCCTAAAAACGCTAAAAAGGGAATAAGCTAAGCTTCTTTTAGAGATAAAAAAAAGAATTTCAATAAAAAGTTAATATATTTCCTGCTTTTTCCTTCATTTTCAACCAAAACATGGAAATGTAAAGAAAAAACACTGAAAAATCCTTTTTCTTAAGAAAATGTATATTTTTTTCATTGTAATGGCTTGTATTACATTTTATGTAACATGAAAAAGAGAATCTCTTCAAAATGATGTTAAAACCAATAAACAAATTAAATAGAGTAGTTTATGTAACTTTACAGAGAAAAAGATATGTAGTGTATTCGTCTCGTTTTTAATTAAAACATGAAAATTAAATGAAAATTATTGAAAAACTCTTTTTTGGATTTAAAAACAGACTTTTTTGTAAATCTTTGTAAAATATTGAAAAAAGGGTCATTTATGCAGTTTTAGAGAAAAAAAAACATAATTTTAAAATAAGGATAAAAACATAAAAATGGGTAGTTTGTGCAATTTTAAAGAAAAGAAGTATTGTCGCAAAAAAGAATGTATTTTTTTGCTTTCTTCCACTAACAAAACAAAACAAATGAAAATGAGATAAAAATATTGATAAAGTAACTTTTTAGGCAGAAATACATTATATCTACAAATTACATATATTACACTTGTAAAAGAAGATTTTTTGTAAAATACCGTTAATACTCCTAAAAACGTTAAAAAACACGTCATTTATCAAATTTTTGAGAAAAAAGTATATTGTCGCAATATTCATTTTTTATTTTTTTTATTTTTTAAGAAAACAATGAAATAAGCAGGAAATCATCGAAATTTTTTTTTTCGGTAAAAAGAACTTTTTTCGTGAAATAGCATATATTCCTTTCTTCTTAAATAAAAAAAGATGGTCAATCTATGAAGAGATGATAATTCTCCTAAAAACGCTGAAAAGGAGATAATTTATTCAATTTTGAGAGAAAAAAAATGAATTGCAAAAAAAAATTTAATATATTTCCAGCTTTTTGCTTCATTTTCAATCAAAACATGGAAATGAAAAGAAAATACTCTGAAAAATACTTTTTCTAAAAGAAATATATACTTTTTTTCATTGAAATAGCATGTATTACATTTTATATAACATAAAAGAGAGATTTTGTTCAAAATGTTGTTGAAAGCAATGAAAAGGTTTAAATTATTGTAGTTTATGTAACTTTAAAGAGAAAAAAATATATAGAGTATTGGTCTCGTTTTTAATTATTTTTTTTTTTTATGGAAATAATGAAATAAGAACAAAATCATCGAAAAACCTACTTTCTTCGGTAAAAAAGAACTTTTTTCTTAACCCAACATGTATTCCTTCCTTCTAAACTAAAAAAATATGGTCTTTCTTAGATGAGATGTTAATTCTCCTAAAAACGCCGAAAAGGGAATAATTTATGCAATTTTAAGAGAAAAAAATGAATTGCAATAAAAGTTAATATATTTCTTGCTTTTTCATTTGTTTTCAATCAAAACATGGAAATGTAAAGAAAAAACACTGAAAAACCTTTTTTCTAAAATATATATACATATATTTTTTTTTTCTTGAAGTGGCTTGTATTACATTTTATGTAACATGAAAAAGGGATTTTCTTCAAAATGTTGTTAAAACCAATAAAAAGATTTAAATATGGTAGTTTATGTAACTTTAAAGAGAAAAAAATATATATAGTGCATTGGTCTTGTTTTTAATTAAAATATTTAAATTAAAAGGAAATTACTGAAAAACCCACTTTTAGATGTAAAAACATATTTTTTTCTAAATCTCTGAAAAACATTAAAAAAAGGGTCATTTATGGAGTTTTAGAGAAAAAAAAGTATGTTATCGTAAAACAAGGATAAAAACATAAAAATGGGTAGTTTGTGCAATTTTAGAGAAAAGAAATACTGTTGAAAAAAAATGTATTTTTTGGTTTTATTCCACCGTTAAATGAAAGTAAGATAAAAATATTGAAAAAGTCACTTTTTTATGCAGAATTTTTTTTCTTTTTACAAATTGCATATGGTATACTTGTAAAAAGGGATTTTGTGTAATATGCCGTTAATACTCCTAAAAACGTTAAAAAACACGTCATTTATGAAAGTTTTGAGAAAAAAGTATATCGTCGCAATATTTAATGTTTTTTTGTTAATTTTTTTATGAAAACAATGAAATAAGCAGGTAATCATCGAAAAATCTACTTTTTCGGTGAAAAGGATTTTTTTTCTTGATATAGCATATATTCTTTTCTTCTTAACTAAAAAAAAGATGATCTTTCTTAGATGAGATGTTAATTCTCCTAAAAACGCTGTAAAGATGATAATTTATGCAATTTTGAGAGAAATTAAATTAATTGAGATAAAAAGTTAATATATTTCTTGCTTTTTCCTTCTTTTTCAATCAAAACATGGAAATGAAAGGAAAAAACACAGAAAAATATTTTTTCTAAAAGAAATATTTTTTTTTTTCATTGAAATGGCTTGCATTACATATTATGTAACAAGAAAAAAGGATTTTGTTCAAAATGTTGTTAAAACCAATAAAAGGGATTAAATAAGGTAGTTTATGTAACTTTAAAGAGAAAAAAATATATCATGTATTGGTCTTGTTTTTAAATAAAACATGAAAATTAAAAAAATTATTGAAAAACTCACTTTTCGATGTAAAAACATACTTCTTTCTAAATCTCTAATAAACATTGAAAAACGGGTCATTTATGCAGTTTTAGAGAAATAAATTACTTTCGTAAAATAGGGATAAAAACATAAAAATTGGTAGTTGTGCAATTTAAGAGAAAAGAAATATTGTCGCAAAAAAGAATGAATTTTTTGGTTTGTTTCCTTCAACAAATGAAAATAAGATAAAAACAATAAAAAAAGGTCGCTTTTTAGGCAGAAATTTTGTCTTCATACAAATTGCGTATATTATACTTGTAAAAAGTGGGTTTTGTGTAAAATTTCTTTAATACTCTTAAAAACGTTGAAAAACACGTCATTTATGAAAATTTTGAGAAAAAGTATATTGTCGTAATATTTATTGTTTTTCTTTTTTTATGAAAACAATGGAATATGCAGAAAATCATCGAAAAATCTATTTTTTCGGTAAAAAGGAACTTTTTTAGTGAAATGGCATATATTTTTTCTTCTTAACTAAAAAAAGATGGGGTTTCTAAGATGAGATGTTAATTCTCTTAAAAATGGTGAAAAGAGGATAATTTATACAATTTTGAGAGAAAAATATGAATTGCAATAAAAAATTAATATATTTATGTTTTTCCTTCATTTTCAATCAAAACATGAAAATGAAAAGAATAAAACACTGAAAAATCCCTTTTCTAAAAAAATTATATATATTTTTTCATTGTATTACATTTTACATTGTATTACATTTTATGTAACATGAAAAAGGGATTTTCTTCTAAATGTTTTTAAAACCAATAAAAAGGTTTAAATAGGGTAGTTTATGGAACTAAAAAGAGAAAAATATATATATTGTATTGGTCTTGTTTTTAATTAAAACATGAAAAATTAAAAGAAAATTACTGAAAAATTCACTTTTGGATGTAAAAACATACTTTTTTCTAACTCTCTGAAAAACATTGAAAAAAGGGTAATTTATTCAGTATTAGAGAAAAAAAAATATTATCGTAAAATAAGGATAAAAACATAAAATTAGTAGTTTGTGCAATTTTAGAGAAAAAAAATATTGTCGCAAAAAAGAAAGTATTTTTTTGGTTTTCTTCCACCAACAAATGAAAATAAAATAAAAACATTGAAAAAGTCATTTTTTAGGCAGAAATTTTGTATTTATACAAATTGCTTATATGATTCTTGTAAAAGGGGGTTTTGTGTAAAATGCCGTTAATACTCCTAGAAACGTTGAAAACACGTCATTTTCGAAATTTTAGAGAATAACGTGTATTGTCGCAATATTCATTGCTTTTTGTTTATTTTTTTAAGAAAACAATGAAATAAGCAGAAAATCATCGAAAATATTACTTTTCCGATGAAAAGAAACTTTTTTCGTGAAATGGCTTATATTCCTTTCTTGTTAACTAAAAAAAGATGGTCTTTCTTAGATGATATGTTAATTCTCATAAAAACGGTAAAAAAAGAATAATTTGTGCAATTTTGAGAGAAAAAATGAATTGCAATAAAAAGTTAATATATTTCATGCTTTTACCTTCATTTTCAATCAAAACACGGAAATGTATAAAAAGAACACTGAATTTTTTTACTAAAAGAAATATATATCTTTTTAATTAAAATGGCTTGTATTACATTTTATGTAACATAAAAACTTTTTTCAAAATGATTTTCTTCAAAATGTTGTTAAAACCAATAAAAAGGTTTAAATTAGGTAGTTTATGTAACTTAAACAGAAAAAATATATAGTGCATTGGTCTTGTTTTTAATTAAAACATGAAAATTAAAAGAAAATTACTAACAAACACTCTTTTGGATGTAAAAACATTTTTTATTCTAAATCATTGACAAACATTAAAAAAATGTCATTAATGCAGTTTTATAGAAAAAAATAATATCGTTCTATAAGGATAAAACATAAAATTGGGTAGTTTTTGCAATTTTAGAGATAAGAAATTTTATCGCAAAAGAGAATTTTTTTTTTCCACTAACAAATGAAAATAAGATAAAAACATTGAAAAAGTCACTTTTCAGGAAGAAATTTTGTCTGTATACAATTTGCATATATTATATTTGTAAAAGGGGGGTTTTGTGTAAAATGCCGTTAATTCTCCTAAAAACGTTGAAAAACACGTCATTTTTAAAAATTTTTGAGTGAGAAGTATATTGTCGCAATATTTATTGTTTTTTTTTATATTTAAATGAAAACAAGGAAATAAGCAGAAAATCATCGAAAAATCTACTTTCCCGATGAAAAGGAACATTTTTCGTGAAATTGCTAATATTGCTTTCTTCCTAACTAAAAAAAAGATGGTCTTTCTTAGATGATATGTTAATTCTCCTAAAAACGCTGAAAAGGGGATAATTTCTGCAATTTTGAGAGAAAAAATAATGAATTCCAATGAAAAATTAATATATTTCTTGCTTTTTCCTTCACTTTTAATTAAAACATGGAAATGTAAAGAAAAAACACTGAAAAATCCTTTTTCTAAAAGAAATGTATATTTTTTTTATAGAATTGCCAGTATTACCTTTTAGGTAACATGAAAAAGGGATTTTCTTCAAAATGTTGTTAAAACCAATAAAAAAGTTTAAACAGGGTAGTTTATGTACCTATAAAGAAAAAAAATATATATAGTGTATTGCTCTTGTTTTTAATTAAAACATAAAAATTAAAAGAAAATTACAGAAAAACTCTCTTTTGGATGTTAACACATACTTTTTTCTAAATCTTTGAAAAACATTGAAAAAAGGGTCATTTATGAAGTTTTAGAGAAAATAAAATATTATCATAAAATAAGGATAAAAACATAAAAAATAGGTAGTTTATGCAATTTTAGAGAAAAGAAATATTGTCGGAAAAAAAATGTAATTTTGTTTTTTTTTTCCACAAACAAATGAAAATAAGATAAAAACATTGAAATAGTAAATTTTAAGGCAGATATTTTATCTTTATACAAATTGCATATATTATTCTTGTAAAAGGAGGTTTTGTGTAAAATGCCATTAATACTCATAAAGTTGAAAAACACGTCATTTATGATTTTTTTTAAATAATGTATATTGTCGCAATAATCATTGTTTTTTGTTTATTTTTTATGAAAACAATGAAATAAGCCGAAATTTATCGAAAAATCTACTTTTCCGATGAAAAGGAACTTTTTTCGTGAAATGGCTTATATTCTTTTCTTCTTAACTTAAAAAAGGGGGTCTTTCTTACATGATATGTTAACTTTCCTAAAAACACAGAAAAGGGGATACTTTTTGCAATATTGAGAGAACAAAAATGAATTGCAATAAAAAGTTAATATATTTCTTGATTTTTCCTTAATTTTCAATCAAAACATGGAATGGAAAAGAAAAAAAAATTGAAAATTCCTTTTTCTAAAAGAAATGTATATTTTTTTTATTGAAAGGGCTAGTATTACCTTTTGTGTAACATGAAAAAGGGATTTTCTTCAAAATGTCGTTAAAACCAATAAAAAGGTTTAAACAGGGTAGTTTATATAACTATAAAGAAAAAATATATGTAGTGTATTGGTTTTGTTTTTAATTAAAACTTTAAAATTAAAAGATAATTACTGAAAAACTCACTTTTTAATGTAAACACATACTTTTTTCTAAATCTTTCAAAAACATTGAAAAAAGAGTTATTTATGAAGTTTTAAAGAAAAAAATATATTATCGCACAATAAGGATAAAAACATAAAAAAATTGTTAGTTTATGCAATTTTAGAGAAAAGAAATATTGTCGGAAAAAAATGTAATTTTCGTTTTTTTCCACAAGCAAATGAAAATAAGATAAATTCATTGAAAAGGTAACTTTTTAGGCAGAAATTTTGTCTTTATACAAATTGCATATATTATTCTTGAAAAAGTAGGTTTTTTGTAAAATGCCGTTAATACTCATAAAGTTGAAAAACACGTCATTTATGATTTTTTAAAAATAATGTATATTGTCGCAATATTCATTGTTTTTTGTTTATTTTTTATGAAAACAATGAAATAAGCAGAAAATAATCGAAAAATCTACTTATCCGATGAAGAGTAACTTTTTTCGTGAAATGGCTATTATTCTTTTCTTCTTAACTTAAAAAAGGGAGTCTTTCTTAGATGATATGTTAACTTTCCTAAAAACGCTAAAAAGGGGATAGTTTTTGCAATATTGAGAGAAAAAAAAATGAATTGCAATAAAAAGTTAATATATTTCTTGATTTTTCCTTAATTTTCAATCAAAACATGGAATGGCTAAGAAAAAAAAATTGAAACATCCTTTTTCGAAAAGAAATATATATTTTTTAAATTGAAATGGCTTGTAATACATATTATGTAACATGAAAAAGGGATTTTCTTCAAAATGTTGTTAAAACAAAAAAAAAGGTTTAATTAGGGTAGTTTATGTAAATTTAAAGAAAAATATATATATTGTATTGGTCTTGTTTTTAATTAAAACATGAAAATTAAAAGAAAATTACTGAAAAACTCACTTATGGATGTAAAAAATACTTTTTTTTTCTAAATCTCTTAAGAACATTGAAAAAAGGGTCATTTATGTATTTTCAGAGAAAAAAATATATTATCGTTAAATAAGGATAAAAAAATAAAAAAGGGTAGTTTGTGCAATTTAAGAAAAAAAATATATTGTCGGAAAAAAATGTATTTTTTAGCTTTCTTCCACAGACAAATAAAAATAAGACAAAAACATTGGAAAAGTCACTTTTTAGGGAGAAATTTTGTCTTTATACATATTGCATATATTACACTTGTAAATGGGGGTTTTGTGTTAAATGCCGTTAAAGACGTTGAAAAACACGTCATTAATGAAATTTTTGAGAAAAAAGTATATTGTAGCAATATTCATGGTTTTTTGTTTATTTTTAATTAAAACAATGGAATAGGCAGAGAATCATGAAAAAATCAACTTTTTCGGTGATAAGGAACTTTTTTCGTGAAATTTCATATATTCCTTTCTTGTTAACTAAAAAAAGATGGTCTTTCTTAGATGAGATGTTAATTTTCCTAAAGATGCTTAAAAAAGGATAATTTATGGAATTTTGAGAGAAAAAATTAATTTCAATCAAAAGTTAATATATTTCTTGCTTTTTCCTTCATTTTTAATATAAACATGGAAATGTAAAAAAAAAAAAAAAAACACTGAAAAATACTTTTTCTAAAAGAAATATATATTTTTTTCAATGAAATGGCTTGTATTACATTTTATGTAACATGAAAAAGGAATTTTTTTCAAAATGTTGTTAAAACCAATATAAAGTTTGTTTGGTCTTGTTTTTAATTAAAACATGAAAATTAAAAGAAAATTACTGAAAAACTCACTTTTGGATGTAAAAACATACTTTTTTTCTATTTCACTGAAAAACATTGAAAAAAGGATCATTTATACAGTTTTGCATCAACAAATGAAAAGAATATAAAAACATTGAAAAAAATAAGTTTTTAGGCAGAAATTTTGTGTTTATACAAATTAAATATATTATTCATGTAAACTGGGTTTTGTTTTAAATGCCGTTAATACAGCTAAAAACGTTGAAAAACACGTCATTTATGAAGTTTTTTGAGAAAAAAGTATATATGTGCAATATTCATTGTTTTTTGTTTATTCTTTTTATAAAAACAATGAAATATGCAGATAATCATCGAGAAATCTAATGTTTCTATAAAAAGGAACTTTTTTCGTGAAATGGCATATATTATTTTCTCCTTAACTAAAATAAGATCGTCTTTCTAAGGTGAGATGTTAATTCTCCTAAAAACGCTGAAGAGGGGATAATTTATGCAATTTTGAGAAAAAAAATAATAAATTGCAATAAAAAAATAATATATTTCGTGCTTTTCCTTCATTTTCAATCAAAACATAGAAATGTAAAGAAAAAATACTATAAATAATTTTTCTATAAGAAATATATATTTTTGTATTACATTTTATGTAACATGAAAAAAGGGATTTTCTTCAAAATGTTGTTAAAACCAATAAAAAGGTTTAAACAGGGTAATTTATGTAACTTAAAGAGAAAAAAATATATAGTGCATTGGTCTTGTTCTTAATTAAATCATAAAAATTAAAAGAAAATTACTAAAAAACTCTCTTTTGGATGTAAAAACATAATTTATTCTAAATATCTGAAAAACATTGAAAAAATGTAATTTATGATGTTGTAGAGAGAAAAAAAATATCGTTATATAGGAATAAAACATAAAAATGGGTAGTTTGTGCAATTTTAGAGAAAAAAAATATTGTCGCAAAAGAGAATGAATATTTTTTTTTTTTTTTTTCCCACCAACAAATGATAATAAGATAAAAACATTGAAAAAGTCACTTTTCAGGAAGAAATTTTGTCATTATACAAATTGCCTATATTATACATGTAAAAGGGGGTTTTGTGTTAATTGTCGTTAATACTCCTAAAACGTTGAAAAACACGTCATCTAAAAAAATTTTTGAGAAAAAAGTATATTGTCGAAATATTCATTGTTTTTTCTTTATTTTTTTATTGAAATAGCTTGTATTACATTATATATAACATGAAAAAGAGATTTTCTTCAAAATGTTGTTAAAACTAATAAATAGGTTGTTTCGTCTTGTTTTTAAATAAAACATGAAAAGTAAAAGAAAATTACCGAAAAAATAACTTTTGGATGTAAAAAAATACTTTTTTAAAAATCTCTGAAAAAACATTGAAGAAAGTGTCATTTATGCAGTTTTAGAGAAAGAAATATATTATCGTAAAATAGGGATAAAAACATAAAAATGGATAGTTTTTGCAATTTTAGAGAAACAATATATTGTCGCAAAAAAGAATGTATTCCTTGGTTTTTTTCCACCAACAAAATAAAATAAGATAAAAACATTGAAAAAGTAAATTTTTAGGCAGAAATTTTTTCTTTATACGAATTGCACATATTATACTTGTTAAAGGGGGTTTTGTGTAAAATGCTGTTAATACTCCTAAAAACGTTGAAAAATACATGTTTTTTTAAATTTTTGAGAAAAATATATATTGTCGCAATATTTATATTTTTTTGTTTAGTTTTATTTAAAACAATGAAATAAGCAGAAAAGTATCGAAAAAACTACTTTTTCGGTAAAAAGGAACTTTTTTCATGAAATGGCATATATTCCTTTTTTTAACTAAAAAAAAAGATGGTCTTTCTAAGATGAGGTGTTATTTCTACTAAACACGCTGAAAAGTGGATAATTTATGCAATTTTGGGAAAAAAATGAATAACAATAAAAAGTTAATATATTTTTTGTTTTTTGCTTAATTTTCAATGAAAATATTGAAATATAAAGAAAAAACACTCAAAAATATGTTTTCTAAAAGAAATATATATATATATTTTTATTGAAATGTCTTGTATTACATTTTATGTAACATGAAAAAGGGATTTTTTTCAAAATGTTGTTAAAACCAATAAAAAGGTTAAAATAGGGAAGTTTATGTAACTTTAAAGAGATAAAGATATATAATGTATTGGTCTTTTTTTTAATTAAAACATGAAAATTAAAAGAAAATTACTGAGAAATTTACTTTTATATGTAAAAACTTACATTTTTTCTAAATCTCTGAAAAACATTGAAAAAAGGTAATTTATGCAGTTTTAGAGAAAAAAAGATATTACCGTACAATAAGGATAAAAACATAAAAATGGGTAGTTTGTGCAATTTTTGAGAAAAGAAATATTGTCGCAAAAAAATGTATTTTTTACAATAAGGATAAAAACATAAAAATGGGTAGTTTGTGCAATTTTTGAAAAAAAAAAAATTGTCGCAAAAAAAATGTATTTTTTGGTTTTTCTTCCACCAAGAAATGAAAATAAGATAAAAACATTAAAAAAGTCTCTTTTTAGGCAGAAATTTTGTCTTTATACAAATTGTATATATTATACTTGTAAAATAGGGTTTTATGTAAAATGCCGCTAATACTCCTAAAAACGTTGAAAAACACGTCATTAATGATATTTTTGAGAAAAAAGTATATTGTCGCAATTTTCATTGTTTTTGTTTATTTTTTTATCAAAACAATGAAATAAGCAGAAAATCATCGAAAAATCTGTTTTTTCGGTGAAAAACAATTTTTTTTAGTGAAACGGCATATATTCCTTTCTACTTAACTAAGAAAAGATATACTTTCTCAGATGAGATGTTAATTCTCCTAAAAACGCTGAAAAAAGGACAATTTATGGAATTTCGAGAGAAAAAATGAATTGCAATAAAAGAAAATATATTTTTTGCTTTTTCCTTAATTTTCAATCAAAACATAGAAATGTAAATAAAAAACACTGAAAAATTCTTTCTTAAAAGAAATGTATATATTTTTTTTTAATTGAAATGTCTTGTATTACATTTTATGTAACATGAAAAAAAGGATTTTCTTCAAAATGTTGTTAAAACCAATAAAAAGGTTTAAATATGGTAGTTTATGTAACTTTGAAGAGAAAAAATTATATAGTGTATTGGTCTTGTTTTTAATTAAAATATGGAAATGAAAAAAAATTCTGAAAAACTCACTTTTTTATGTAAAAACATGCTTTTTTTCTAAATCTCAGAAAAACATTGAAGAAAGGGTCATTTATGCAGTTTTAGAGAAAAAAATATATTATCGTAAAATAACGATAAAAACATAAAAATGGGTAGTTTGTGCAATTTAAGAAAAAAAATATATTGTCGCAAAAAAGAATGTATTTTTCGGTTTTCTTCCACCAACAAATGGAAATAATATAAAAACAATGAAAATGTCACTTTATAGGCAGAAATTTTGTCTTTTTACAAATTGCATATATTATTCGTGTAAATAGGAGTTTTGTGTAAAAACCTGTTAATATATGAATGACGTGTTTTTCAACGTTTTTATCGTAAAATAGGGATAAAAACATAAAAATGGATAGTTTTTGCAATTTTAGAGAAACAATATATTGTCGCAAAAAAGAATGTATTCCTTGGTTTTTTTCCACCAACAAAATAAAATAAGATAAAAACATTGAAAAAGTAAATTTTTAGGCAGAAATTTTTTCTTTATACGAATTGCACATATTATACTTGTTAAAGGGGGTTTTGTGTAAAATGCTGTTAATACTCCTAAAAACGTTGAAAAATACATGTTTTTTTAAATTTTTGAGAAAAATATATATTGTCGCAATATTTATATTTTTTTGTTTAGTTTTATTTAAAAAAATGAAATAAGCAGAAAAGTATCGAAAATACTACATTTTCGGTAAAAAGGAACTTTTTTCGTGAAATGGCATATATTCCTTTTTTTAACTAAAAAAAAGATGGTCTTTCTAAGATCAGGTGTTATTTCTACTAAACACGCTGAAAAGTGGATAATTTATGCAATTTTGGGAAAAAAAATGAATAACAATAAAAAATTAATATATTTTTTGCTTTTTGCTTAATTTTCAATGAAAATATGGAAATATAAAGAAAAAACACTGAAAAATATGTTTTCTAAAAGATATATATATATATTTTTATTGAAATGTCTTGTATTACATTTTATGTAACATGAAAAAGGGATTTTCTTCAAAATGTTGTTAAAACCAATAAAAAGGTTAAAATAGGGTAGTTTATGTAACTTTAAAGAGATAAAGATATATAATGTTTTGGTCTTTTTTTTAATTAAAACATGAAAATTAAAAGAAAATTACTGAGAAATTTACTTTTATATGTAAAAACTTACATTTTTTTCTAAATCTCTGAAAAACATTGAAAAAAGGGTAATTTATGCAGTTTTAGAGAAAATAAGATATTACCGTACAATAAGGATAAAAACATAAAAATGGGTAGTTTGTGCAATTTTTGAGAAAAGAAATATTGTCGCAAAAAAATGTATTTTTTACAATAAGGATAAAAACATAAAAATGGGTAGTTTGTGCAATTTTTGAAAAAAAAAATTGTCGCAAAAAAAATGTATTTTTTGGTTTTTCTTCCACCAAGAAATGAAAATAAGATAAAAACATTAAAAAAGTCTCTTTTTAGGCAGAAATTTTGTCTTTATACAAATTGTATATATTATACTTGTAAAATAGGGTTTTATGTAAAATGCCGGTAATACTCCTAAAAACGTTGAAAAACACGTCATTAATGATATTTTTGAGAAAAAAGTATATTGTCGCAATTTTCATTGTTTTTTGTTTATTTTTTTATCAAAACAATGAAATAAGCAGAAAATCATCGAAAAATCTGTTTTTTCGGTGAAAAACAATTTTTTTTAGTGAAACGGCATATATTCCTTTCTACTTAACTAAGAAAAGATATACTTTCTCAGATGAGATGTTAATTCTCCTAAAAACGCTGAAAAAAGGACAATTTATGGAATTTCGAGAGAAAAAATGAATTGCAATAAAAGAAAATATATTTTTTGCTTTTTCCTTAATTTTCAATCAAAACATAGAAATGTAAATAAAAAACACTGAAAAATTCTTTCTTAAAAGAAATGTATATATTTTTTTTTAATTGAAATGTCTTATATTACATTTTATGTAACATGAAAAAAAGGATTTTCTTCAAAATGTTGTTAAAACCAATAAAAAGGTTTAAATATGGTAGTTTATGTAACTTTGAAGAGAAAAAATTATATAGTGTATTGGTCTTGTTTTTAATTAAAATATGGAAATGAAAAAAAATTCTGAAAAACTGACTTTTTGATGTAAAAACATGCTTTTTTTCTAAATCTCAGAAAAACATTGAAGAAAGGGTCATTTATGCAGTTTTAGAGAAAAAAATATATTATCGTAAAATAACGATAAAAACATAAAAATGGGTAGTTTGTGCAATTTAAGAAAAAAAATATATTGTCGCAAAAAAGAATGTATTTTTCGGTTTTCTTCCACCAACAAATGGAAATAATATAAAAACAATGAAAATGTCACTTTATAGGCAGAAATTTTGTCTTTTTACAAATTGCATATATTATTCGTGTAAATAGGAGTTTTGTGTAAAAACCTGTTAATATATGAATGACGTGTTTTTCAACGTTTTTACGTAGAAAGTACGTCATTCATGAAATTTTTGAGAAAAAAGTATATTGTTGCAATATTCATTGTTTTTTTTGTTTATTTTTTATGAAAATAATAAAATAAGCAGATCATCGAGAAATCTACTTTCTCGGTGAAAAGGAAGATTTTTGGTGAAATGACATATATTCAATTCTTCTTAATTAAAAAAAGACGGTCTTTCTTAGATAAGATGTTAATTCTCCTTAAAACGCTGAAAAGAGGATAATCTATGCAATTTTGAGAGAAAAAAAAAGAATTGCAATAAAAAGTAAATATATTTTTTGGTTTTTCCTTCATTTTCAATCAAAATATGGAAATGTAAAGAAAAAACACTGAAAAATCTTTTTTCTAAAAGAAATATATATTTTTTTCATTGAAATAGCTTGTATTACATTTTATGTAACATGAAAAAGGAATTTTCTTCAAAATGTTGTTAAAACCAATAAAAAGGTTTAAATAGGGTAGTTTTTGTAAGTTTAAAGAGAAAAAAATATAAAGTGTATTGGTCTTGTTTTTAATTAAAACACTAAAATTAAAAGAAAATGACTGAAAAACTCACTTTTGGATGTAAAAACATACTTTTTTTTAATCTCTGAAAAACATTCATAAAAGGGTCATTTATGAAGTTTTAGAGAAAAAAAATTATCATAAAATAAGGGTAAAAACATAAAAATCGGAAATTTCGGTAAAAACATAAAAATCGGTAACAAAGATATTTTGTCGAAAAAAAGAATGTATTTTTTTATTTTCTTCCACCAACAAATGAAAATAAGATAAAAGTATTGAAAAAGTCACTTTTTTAGGCGGAAAT
>CM035195.1:12304495-12336533 GCA_020233015.1 Callinectes sapidus | reverse complement strand
ACACTAAAAAATACTTTTTCTAAAAGAAATATATATTTTTTTTCTTGAAATAGCTTGTATTACATTTTATGTAACATGAAAAACGGATTTTCTTCAAAATGTTGCCAAACCAATAAAAAGGTTGATTGGTCTTGTTTTTAATTAAAACATAAAAATTAAAAGAAAATTATTGAAAAACTTACTTTTGGATGTAAAAACATACTTTTTTTCTAAATATCTGAAAAACATTGAAAAAAGTTAATTATACAGTTTTAGAGTAAAAATATATTATCGTAAAATAAGGATAAAAACATAAAAATGGGGGATTTGTGCAATTTAAAAGAAAAGAAATATTGTCGCAAATAAGAATGTGTTTTTTTTGTTTTCTTCCACCAACAAATGAAAACAAGATGAAAACATTTAAAAAGTCACGTTTTAGGCTGAAATTTTGTCTTTATACAAATTGCATATATCATAACTGTAAACAGGGGTTTTGTGTAAAATGCCGTTAATACTCCCAAAAACGTTGAAAAACACGTCATTTATAAAAATTTTAAGAAAAAAGTATATTGTCGCAATATTCATTGTTTTTTGTTTATTTTTTTATGAAAACAATGGAATAAGCAGAAAATCATCGAAAAATGTACTTTTTCGGAGAAAAGGAACTTTTTTCGTGAAATGGAAATTTTCCTTTTTTCTTAACTACAAAAAGACGGTCTTTCTTAGATAAGATGTTAATTCTCATAACAACACTGAAAAAAGGATAATTTATGCAATTTTGAGAGAGAAAAAATGAATTGCAATAAAAAGTTAATATATTTCTTGCTTTTTCCTTCATTTTCAATCAAAACATAGAAATGAAAAGAAAAAAACCCTGAAAAATCCATTTTCTAAAAGAAATATATATTTTTTTCATTGAAATGGCCTGTATGTAATATGAATAAAATACACTTTTTTTCGAAATCTCTTAAAAAAACATTGAAAAACGGGTCATTTCTTCAGTTTTAGAGAAAAACATTATTTTCGTAAAATAAGGATAAAAACATAAAAATGGGTAGTCTGTGCAGTTTTAGAGAAAAGAAATATTGTCGCAAAAACGAATGTATTTTTTGGTTTTCTTCCACCAATAAATGAAAATAAGATAAAAACATTGAAAAAGTCACTATTTAGGCATAAATTTTATATTTATACAAATTGCATATATTATACTTGTGAAAGAGGGTTTTGTGTAAAATGCCTTTAATAATCCTAAAAACGTTAAAAAACACGTCATTTATGAAAATTTTGAGAAAAAAGTATATTGTCGCAATATTCATTGTTTTTTTGTTTATTTTTTTTAAGAAATCAGTGAAATAAGCAAAATCTCATCGAAAAATCTATTTTTTCGGTGGAAAGGAACTTTTTTCATTTAATGGCATATATTCATTTCTTCTTAACTAAAAAAAGATGGTTTTTCTTAGATGAGATGTACATTCTCCTAAAAACTCTGAAAAGGGGATAATTTATGCTATTTTGAGAAAAAAAAATGAATTGCAATGAAAAGTTAATATATTTCTTGCTTTTTCCTTCATTTTGAATCAAAACATGGAAATATAAAGAAAAAAACACTGAAAAATTATTTTTCTAAAAGAAATATATATATTTTTAATATAAATGGCTTGTATTAAATTTTATGTAACATAAAAAAGGAATTTTCTTCAAAATGTTGTAAAAACCAATAAAAAGGTTCAAGTAGGGTACTTTATGTAACTTTAAAGAGAAAAAAGCTATATAGTGTATTGGTCTTGCTTTTAATTAAAACAAGAAAATTAAAATAAAATGACTGAAAAACTCACCTTTGGATGTAAAAACATATTTTTTATCTAAATCTCTGAAAAACATTCCAAAAAAGGTCATATATGCTGTTTTAGAGAAAAAAATATATCATCGTTAAATAAGGATATAAATATAATAATGGGTAGTTTGTGCAATTTTAGGGAAAAGAAATATTGTCGCAAAAAATAATTTATTTTTTGGTTTTCTTCCACCAACAAATGAAAATAAAATAAAAACATTGAAAAAGTAACTTTTTAGGCATAAATTTTGTCTTTATACAAATTGCATATATGATACTTGTAAAAGAGGGGTTTAGTGTATAATGCCGTTAATACTCCTAAAAACGTTGAAAAACACGTCATTTACGAAATTTTTGAGGATAACGTATGTATATTGTCGAAATATTCATTGGTTTTTGTTTATTTTTTTATAAAAACAAAGAAATAAGAAGAAAATAATCGAAAATACTACCTTTCCGATGAAAAGGAACTTTTTTCGTGAAATGGCTTATATTCCTTTCTTGTTAACTAAAAAAAGATGGTCTTTCTTAGATAATGTGTTAATTCTCATAAAAACGCTAATTTTGAGAGAAAAAAATGAATTGCAATAAAAAATTAATATATTTCATGCTTTTTCCTTCATTTTCAAACAAAACATGGAAATGTATAGAAAAAACACTGAAAAATCGTTTTTCTAAAAGAAATATATATATTTTGAATTAAAATGGCTTGTATTACATTTTATGTAACATGAAAAAGATATTTTCTTCAAAATGTCTTTAAAACTAATAAAAAAGTTTAAATACGGTAGTTTATGTATCTTTCAAGAGAAAAAAATATACAGTGTATTGGTCTCGTTTTTAATTAAAACATGAAAATAAAAAAAAATACTGAAAAAATAACTTTTTAATGTAAAAGCATGCTTTTCTACTAAATATCTGTAAAACATTGAAAAAAAGGGTCATATGTGCAGTTTTAGAGAAAAAAATATATCATCGTAACATAAGGATAAAAACATAAAAATGGGTAGTTTGTGCAATTTAAGAGAAAAGAAATATTATCGCATAAAAGAATGTATTTTTTGGTTTTCTTCCAACAACAAATGGAAATAAGATAAAAACATTGAAAAAGTAACTTTTTAGGCAGAAATTTTGTCTTTATACAAATTGCATATATCATACTTGTAAAAGGGGGTTTTGTGTAAAATGCCGTTAATTCTCCTACAAACGTTGAAAAAGTCCTTTTTCTAAAAAGAAATGTATATTTTTCTTATTCAAATGGCTAGTATGACCTTTTATGTTCCGTGAAAAAGGGATTTTCTTCAAAATGTTGTTAAAACCAATAAAAGGGTTTAAATAGCGTAGTTTATGTAACTATAAAGAAAATATATATAGTGTATTGGTCTTGTTTTTAATTAAAACATTAAAATTAAATAAAAAAAATTACTGAAAAACTCACTTTTGGATATAAAAACATACTTTTTTCAAAATCTCTGAAAAACATTGAAAAAAAGGGTCATTTATGCAGTTTTAGAGAAAAAAATATATTATCGTAAAATAAGGATAAAATAAAAAAAATAGGTAGTTTATGCAATTTTAGAGAAAAGAAATATTGTCGGAAAAAAAATGTAATTTTGGTTTTCTTCCACAAACAAATGAAAATAAGATAAAAACTTTGAAAAAAACACGTTTTAGGCAGAAATTTTGTCTTTATACAAATTGCATATGTTATTCTTGTAAAAGGAGGTTTTGTGTAAAATGCCGTTAATACTCATAGAAACGTTGAAAAACACGTCATTTTCGAATTTTTTGATAATAATGTATATTGTCGCAATATTCATTGTTTTTTGCTTATTTTTTATGAAAACAATGAAATAAGCAGAAAATAATAGAAAAATCTGCTTTTCCGATGAAAAGGAACTTTTTTACGTGAAATAGCTTATATTCCTTTTTTCTTAACTTAAAAAAGGGTCTTTCTTAGATGATATGTAAACTTTCCTAAAAACGCTGAAAAGTTGATAGTTTTTGCAATATTGAGAGAAAAAAATGAATTGCAATAAAAAGATAATATATTTCTTGGTTTTTCCTTCATTTTCTATCAAAACATGGAATGGCAAAGAAAAAAAATTGAAAAATAATTTTTCTAAAAGAAATATATATATTTTTTTAATTGAAATGGCTTTTATTACATTTTATGTAACATGAAAAAGGGATTTTCTACAAAATGTTGTTAAAATAAAAAAGAAGTTTAAATAGGGTAGTTTATGTAAAGTTAAAGAAAAATATATATAGTGTATTGGTCTTGTTTTTAATTAAAACATGAAAATGAAAAGAAAATTACTGAAAAACTCACTTTTGCATGTAAAAAATACTTTTTTCTAAATCTCTGAAAAATATTCAAAAAAGGGTTATTTATGCAGTTTTAGAGAAAAAAATATATTATCGTAAAATAAGGCTAAAAACATAAAAATGGGTAATAGGTGCAAACCAAGAGAAAACAAATATTGTCGCAAAAAAGAAATTATTTTTTAGTTTTCTTCAACCAATAAATGAAAATAAGGCAAAAACATTGAAAAAGTCACTTTTCAGGCAGAAATTTTGTCTTTATACAAATTGCATATATTATACTTGTAAATGGGGGTTTTGTGTGAAATGCTGTTAATACTCCTAAAAACGTTGAAAAACACGTCATTTATGAAATTTTTGAGAAAAAAGTATATTGTTGCAATATTCATTGTTTTTTTGTTTATTGCTTATGAAAACAATGAAATAAGCAGAAAATCATCAAAAAATCGGTGACAAGGAACTTTTTTCGTGTAAGGGCATATATTCCTTTCTTCTTAACTAAAAAAAAATGGTATTTCTTAAATGAGATGGTAATTCTCCTAAAAACGCTGAAAAGGGGATAATTTATGTAATTTTGAGAGAAAAAAAAATGACTTGCAAAAAAAAGTTATTTTATTTCTTGCTTTTTCCTTCGTTTTGAATCAAAACATGGAAATGTAAAAAAAAACACTGAAAAATCCCATTTCTAAAAGAAATGTATATTTTTTTCATTGAAATGGCTTGTATTACATTTTATGTAACAAGAAAAAAAGATTTTCTTCAAAATATTGTTAAAACCTATAAAAAGGTTTAAATAGGGTAGTTTATGTAACTTTTAAGAGAAAAAGATATATAGTGTATTGGTCTTGTTTTTAATTAAAACTTGAAAATTAAATGAAAATTACTGAAAAACTCAATTTTGGATGTAAAAACATACTTTTTTTGTAAATTTCTGTAAAACATTGAAAAAAGGGTCATTTGTGCAGTTTTAGAGAAAAAAAATATATTATCCTAAAATAAGGATAAAAACATAAAAATGGGTAGTTTGTACAATTTTAGAGAAAAGAAATATTGTCGCAAAAAAGAATGTAATTTTTGGTTTTCTTCCACTAACAAATGAAAATGATATAAAAATATTGAAAAAGTAACTTTTTAGGCAGATATATTTTTTTTATACAAGTTGCATATATTATACTTGTAAGAGAAGATTTTGTGTAAAATGCTGTTAATACTCCTAAAAACGTTAAAAAACACGTCATTTATCAAATTGAAAAAAAAAAAGGTATACAGTCGCAATAATCATTTTTTATTGATTTTTTTTATGAAATAAATAAAGTAAGCGGAAAATCCTCGAAAAATCTACTTTTTTGGTGAAAAGGAACTTTTTTCGTGTAATGGCATATATTCCTTTCTTCTTAACTAAAAAAAGAAGGTCTTTCTTAGATGAGATGTTAATTATCCTAAAAACGCTAGAAAAAGGATAAACTATGCTTTTTTTAGAGAAAAAAAAGAATTGCAGTAAAAAGTTAATATATTTCCTGCTTTTTCCTTCATTTTCAACCAAAACATGGAAATGTAAAGAAAAAACATTGTAAAATCCTTTTTCTTAGGGAAATGTATATTTTTTTCATTGAAATGGCTTGTATTTCATTTTATATAACATGAAAAATACATTTTCTTCAAAAAGTTGTTAAGACCAATAAAAAAATTTAAATAGAGTAGTTTATGTAACTTTGCAGAGAAAAAGATATATAGTGTATTGGTCTCGTTTTTAATTAAAACATGAAAATTAAATGAAAATTATTGAAAAACTCACTTTTGGATGCAAAAACAGACTTTTTTGTTAATCTTTGTAAAATATTGAAAAAAGGGTCATTTATGCAGTTTTAGAGAAAAAAACATTAATTGTAAAATAAGGATAAAACATAAAAATGGGTAGTTTGTGCAATTTTAAAGAAAAGAAGTATTGTCGCAAAAAAGAATGTATTTTTTGGCTTTCTTCCACTAACAAAACAAAACAAATGAAAATGAGATAAAAATATTGAAAAAGTCACTTTTTAGGCAGAAATACTTTATCTCTACAAATAACATATATAATACTTGTAAGAGAAGATTTTCTGTAAAATGCCGTTAATACTCCTAAAAACGTTAAAAAAACACGTCATTTATCAAATTTTTGAGAAAAAAGTATATTGTCGCAATATTCATTATTTTTTGTTTATTTTTTTAAGAAAACAATAAAATAAGCAGAAAATCATCGAAAATTTTTTTTCGGTGAAAAGGAACTTTTTTTGTGAAATAGCATATATTCCGTTAAAAAACACGTCATTTATAAAATTTTTGAGAAAAAAGTATATTGTCACAATATTCATTGTTTTTTGTTTATTTTTTTTATGGAAATAATGAAATAAGAAGAAAATCATCGAAAAACCTACTTACTTCGGTAAAAAAGAACTTATACTCCTTCCTTCTAAACTAAAAAAATATGGTCTTTCTTAGATGAGATGTTAATTCTCCTAAAAACGCCGAAAAGGGCATAATTAATGCAATTTTGAGAGAAAAAAATGAATTGCTATAAAAGTTAATATATTTCTTGCTTTTTCATTTGTTTTCAATCAAAACATGGAAATGTAAAGAAAAAACACTGAAAAACAATTTTTCTAAAAAAAAAAAAAAAATATATATATATATATATATATCATATAGATAATAGATAATATATTATATATATTATTTTTTTTTTTGTTTTTTTTTTTTTTTTTATTGAAATGGCTTGTATTACATTTTATGTAACATGAAAAAGGGATTTTCTTCAAAATGTTGTTAAAACCAATAAAAAGGTTTAAATAGGGTAGTAACTTTAATGAGAGAAAAATATATAGTGTATTGGTCTTGTTTTTAATTAAAACATTTAAATTAAAAGAAAATTACTGAAAAACCCACTTTTAGATGTAAAAACATACTTTTTTTCTAAATCTCTGAAAAACATTAAAAAAAAGGGTCATTTATGCAGTATGTTATCGTAAAACAAGGATAAAAACATAAAAAATGGGTAGCTTGTGCAATTTTAGAGAAAAGAAATACTATCGAAAAAAAAATGTGTTTTTTGGTTCTATTCCACCATTAAATAAAAATAAGATAAAAATATTGAAAGAGTAACTTTTTTGTGCAGAATTTTTTTCTTTTCATAAATTGCATATGGTATACTTGTAAAAGAGGATTTTGTGTAATATGCCGTTAATACTCCTAAAAACGTTAAAAAACACGTCATTTAAGAAATTTTTGAGAAAAAAGTATATTGTCGCAATATTCAATGTTTTTTGTTTATTTCTTATGAAAACAATGAAATAAGCAGATAAACATCGAAAAATCTACTTTTTCGGTGAAAAGGATTTTTTTTGTGATTTAGCATATATTCCTTTCTTCTTAACTAAAAAAAGATGGTCTTTCTTAGATGAGATGTTAATTCTCCTAAAAACGCTGTAAAGATGATAATTTATGCAATTTTGAGAGAACTTAAATGAATTTAAATAAAAAGTTAATATATTTCTTGCTTTTTCCTTTTTTTCAATCAAAACATTGAATTGAAAAGAAAAAACAAAGAAAAATACTTTTTCTAAAAGAAATATATATTTTTTTCATTGAAACGGCTTGTATTACATATTATGTAACATGAAAAAAAACCAATAAAAGGGATTAAATAAGGCAGTTTATGTAACTTTAAAGATAAAAAATATATATAATGTATTAGTCTTGTTTTTAATTAAAACATGAAAATTAAAAAAATTACTGAAGAACTCACTTTTCGATGTAAAAACCTACTTCTTTCTAAATATCTAATAAACATTGAAAAACGGGTCATTTATGCAGTTTTAGAGAAAAAATTATTATAGTAAAATAGTGATAAAAACAAAAATTGGTAGTTGTGCAATTTAAGAGAAAAGAAATATTGTCGCAAATAAGAATGAATTTTTTGGTTTGTTTCCATCAACAAATTAAAATAAGATGAAAACATTAAAAAAAAGTCACTTTTTAGGCAAAAATTTTGTCTTTATACAAATTGCGTATATTATACTTGTAAAAGTTGGTTTTGTGTAAAATTTCTTTAATACTCCTAAAAACGTTGAAAAACACGTCATTTATGAAATTTTTGAGAAAAAGCATATTGTCGTAATATTTATTGATTTTCGTTTCTTTTTTATGAAAACAATGGAATATGCAGAAAATCATCGAAAAATCGATTTTTTGGTAAAAAGGAACTTTTTTAGTGAAATGGCATATATTTTTTCTTATTAACTAAAAAAGATGGGGTTTCTAAGATGAGATGTTAATTCTCTTAAAAACGGTGAAAAGAGGGTAATTTATGCAATTTTGAGAAAAAAAATATGAATTGCAATAAAAAGTTAATATATTTATGTTTTTCCTTCATTTTCAATTAAAACATGAGAATGTAAAGAAGAAACACTGAAAAATCCCTTTTCTAAAAAATTTATATATTTTTTTTTCATTGTAATAGCTTGTATTACATTTTATGTAACATGAAAAAGGGATTTTCTTCTAAATGTTTTTAAAATCAATAAAAAGGTTTAAATAGGGTAGTTTATGTAACTTTAAAGAAAAAAATATATATATTGTATTGGTCTTGTTTTTAATTAAAACATGAAAAATTAAAAGAAAATTACTGAAAAATTCACTTTTGGATGTAAAAACATACTTTTTTCTAACTCTCTAAAAAACATTGAAAAAAGGGTCATTTATTAAGTATTAGAGAAAGAAATATATTATCGTAAAATAAGGATAAAAACATAAAATGGGTAGTTTGTGCAATTTTAGAGAAAAAAAATATTGTCGCAAAAAAGAAAGTATTTATTTATTTTCTTCCACCAACAAATGAAAATAAAATAAAAACATTGAAAAAGTAGGTTTTTAGACAGAAATTTTGTCTTTATACAAGTTGCATATATAATACTTGTAAAAGGGGGTTTTGTGTAAAATGCCGTTAATAATCCTAGAAACGTTGAAAAACACGTAATTTTCGTACTTTTTGAGAATAACGTGTATTGTCGCAATATTCATTGCTTTTTGTTTATTTTTTTAAGAAAACAATGAAATAAGCAGAAAATCATCGAAAATACTACTTTTCCGATGAAAAGGAACTTTTTTCGTGAAATGGCTTATATTCCTTTCTTGTTAACTAAAAAAAAGATGGTCTTTCTTACATGATATGTTAATTCTCATAAAAACGCTAAAAAAAGAATAATTTGTGCAATTTTGAGAGAAACAAATGAATTGCAATAAAAAGTTAATATATTTCTTGCTTTTTCCTTCATTTTCAATCAAAACACGGAAATGTATAGAAAAAACACTGAAAAATCTTTTTTCTCAAAGAAATATATTTATTTTTAATTAAAATGGCTTGTATTACATTTTATGTAACATGAAAAAGGGATTTTCTTCAAAATGTTGTTAAAACCTATAAAAAGGTTTAAATTAGGTAGTTTATGTAACTTAAAGAGAAAAAAATATATTGTGCATAGGTCTTGTTTTTAATTAAAACATGAAAATTAAAAGAAAATTACTAACAAACACTCTTTTGGATGTAAAAACATATTTTAATCTAAATCACTGACAAACATTAAAAAAATATCATTTATGTAGTTTTATAGAAAAAAATAATAATATCGTTTTAAAAGGATAAAACATAAAAATGGGTAGTTTGTGCAATTTTAGAGACAAGAAATTTTGTCACCAAAAAAAAAATGTATTTTTTTTTCCACCAACAAATGAAAATAAGACAAAAACAGAGAAAAAGTAACTTTTCAGGAAGAAATTTTGTCTGTATACAAATTGCATATATTATACTTGTAAAAGGGGGTTTTGTGTAAAATGCCGTTAATTCTCCTAAAAACGTTGAAAAACACGTCATTTATGAAATTTTTGAGAGAGAAGTATATTGTCGCAAAATTTATTGTTTTTTTTTTATATTTTAACTAAAACAATGAAATAAGTAGAAAATCATCGAAAAATCTACTTTCCCGATGAAAAGGAATATTTTTCGTGAAATTGCTTATATTGCTTTCTTCCTAACTAAAAAAAAGATGGTCTTTCTTAGATGAGATGTTAATTCTCCTAAAAACGCTGAAAAGGGGATAATTTGTGCAATTTTGAGAGAAAAAATAATGAATTGCAATGAAAAATTAATATATTTCTTGCTTTTTCCTTCACTTTCAATTAAAACATGGAAATGTAAAGAAAAAACACTGAAAAATCCTTTTTCTAAAAGAAATGTATATTTTTTTTATTGAATTGCTAGTATTACCTTTTATGTAAAATGAAAAAAGGATTTTCTTGAAAATGTTGTTAAAACCAATAAAAAGGTTTAAACAGGGTAGTTTATGTAATTATAAAAATATATATATATATATATATAATACTAATATATAATATGATAGATATATATATATATATCTATTATATATATATTCTCTAATACTATATTATATATATACTATATATATATCCTAATATATATATATATATAACTATATATATATATATATATATATATATATAGTCTATTGGTCTTGTTTTTAATTAAAACATGAAAATTAAAAGAAAATTACTGAAAAACTCACTCTTGGATGTTAACACATACTTTTTTCTAAATCTTTGAAAAACATTTAAAAAAGGGTCATATATGAAGTTTGAGAGAAAAAAAATATTATCATAAAAAAAGGATAAAAACATAAAAAAATAGGTAGTTTATGCAATTTTAGAGAAAAGAAATATTGTCGGAAAAAAAAATGTAATTTTTTTTTTTTTCCACAAACAAATGAAAATAAGATAAAAACATTGAAAAAGAAACTTTTTAGGCAGAAATTTTATCTTTATACAAATTGCATATATTATTCTTGTAAAAGAAGGTTTTGTGTAAAATGCCGTTAATACTCATAAAGTTGAAAAACACGTCATTTATGAATTTTTTTAAATAATATATATTGTCGCAATATTCATTGTTTTTTGTTTATTTTTTTATGAAAACAATGAAATAAGCAGAAAATAATCGAAAAATCTACTTTTCCGATGAAAGGGAAGATTTTTCGTGAAATGGCTTATATTCTTTTCTTCTTAACTTAAAAAAGAAGGTCTTTCTTAGATGATATGTTAACTTTCCTAAAAACACTGAAAAGGGGATAGTTTTTGCAATATTGAGAGAAATAAATAAATTGCAATAAAAAGTTAATATATTTCTTGATTTTTCCTTAATTTTAAATCAAAACATGCAATGGAAAAGAAAAAAAATTGAAAAATCCTTTTTCTAAAAGAAATGTATATTTTTTAAATTGAAATTACTAGTATTACCTTTTGTGTAACATGAAAAAGGGATTTTCTTCAAAATGTTGTTAAAACCAATAAAAAGGTTTAAACAGGGTAGTTTATGTAACTATAAAGAAAAAATATATATAGCGTATTGGTCTTGTTTTTAATTAAAACATTAAAATTAAAAGAAAATTACTGAAAAACTCACTTTTGGATGTAAACACATACTTTTTTCTAAATCTTTGAAATACATTGAAAAAAGAGTCATTTATGAAGTTTTAGAGAAAAAAATATTATCGTAAAATAAGAATAAAGACATAAAAAAAATAGGTAGTTTATGCAATTTTAGAGAAAAGAAATATTGTCGGAACAAAAATGTAATTTTCTTTTTTTCACAAACAAATGAAAATAAGATAAAAACATTGAAAAAGTAACTTTTTAGGCAGAAATTTTGTCTTTATACAAATTGCATATATTATTCTTGTAAAAGGAGGTTTTGTGTAAAATGCCGTTAATACTCATAAAGTTGAAAAACACGTCATTTATGAATTTTTTTAAATAATGTATATTGTCGCAATATTCATTGTTTTTTGTTTATTTTTTATGAAAACAATGAAATAACCAGAAAATAATCGAAAAATCTACTTTTCCGATGAAAAGTAACTTTTTTTGTGAAATGGCTTATATTCTTTTCTTCTTAACTTTAAAAAAGCGTGTCTTTCTTTGATGATATATTAACTTTTCTGAAAACGCTGAAAAAGGGATAGTTTTTGCAATATTGAGAGAAAAAAATGAATTGCAATAAAAAGTTAATGTATTTCTTGATTTTTCCTTAATTTTCAATCAAAACATGGAATAGCAAGGAAAAAAAATTGAAAAATCCTTTTTCAAAAAGAAATATATATTTTTTTTAAATTGAAAAGGATTGTATTACATTTTATGTAACATGAAAAAGGGATTTTCTTCAAAATGTTGTTAAAACAAAAAAAGGTTTAATTTGGGTAGTTTATGTAAATTCAAAGAAAAATATATATATTGTATTTATCTTGTTTTTAATTAAAAAATGAAAATTAAAAGAAAATTACTGAAAAACTCACTTATGCATGTAAAAAACACTTTTTTTCTAAATCTCTGAAAAACATTGAAAAAAGGGTCATTTATGCATTTTTAGAGAAAAAAATATATTATAGTTAAATAAGGATAAAAAAAATAAAGATGGGTAGTTTGTGCAATTTAAGAAAAAAAATATATTGTCGCAAAAAAGAATGTATTTTTTTGCTTTCTTCCACCAACAAATAAAAATAAGACAAAAACATAGAAAAAGTCACTTTTTAGGCAGAAATTTTGACTTTATACATATTGCATATATTACACTTGTAAATGGGGGTTTTGTGTAAAATGCCGTTAATACTTTTAAAAACGTTGAAAAACACGTCATTAATGAAATTTTTGAGAAAAAAAGTATATTGTCGCAATATTCATTGTTTTTTGTTTATTTTTAATTAAAACAATGGAATAGGCAGATAATCATGAAAAAATCTACTTTTTCGGTGATAAGGAACTTTTTTCGTGAAATTTCATATATTCCTTTCTTGTTAACTAAAAAAAAGATGGTCTTTCTTAGATGAGATGTTAATTTTCATAAAAACGCTTAGAAAAGGATAATTTATGGAATTTTGAGTTAAAAAATTAATTTCAATAAAAAGTTAATATATTTCTTGCTTTTTCCTTCATTTTCAATATAAAAAATTTTCAATATAAAAAAAACATTTAAAAATACTTTTTCTAAAAGAAATATATATTTTTTCAATGAAATGGCTTCTATTACATTTTATGTAACATGAAAAATGAATTTTCTTCAAAATAATGTTAAAACCAATATAAAGAAAATTACTGAAAAGCTTACTTTTGTATGTAAAAACATACTTTTTTTCTAATTCACTGAAAAACATTGAAAAAAGGGTCATTTATGCAGTTTTAGAGAAAAAAATATGTTATCGTAAAATAAAACTAAAAACAAAAATGGGTAGTTTGTGCAATTTAAGAGAAAAGTAATATTGTCGCAAAAAAAGAAAGTATTTTTTGGTTTTCTTCCACCAACAAATGAAAATAAAATAAAAACATTGAAAAAGTCAGTTTTTAGGCAGAAATTTTGTTTTTATACAAATTTCATATATGATACTCATAAAAGAGGGTTTTATGTAAAATGCCGTTAATACTCTTAAAAACGTTGAAAAACACGTCGTTTACGAAATTTTTGAGAATAAACTATATTGTCGCAATATTCATTGTCTTTTTTTTTATGAAAACAATGAAATAAGCAGAAAATTATCGAAAAAACTATATTTCTGATGAAAAGGAACTTTTTTCGTGAAATGGCTTATATTCCTTTCTTGTTAACTAAAAAAAGATGGTCTTTCTTATATGATATGTTTATTCTCATAAAAACGCTGAAAACAGGATAATTTGAGCAATTTTGAGAGAAAAAAAATGAATTGCAGTAAAAAGTTAATATATTTCTTGCATTTTCCTTCATTTTCAATCAAAGCATGGAAATGTATAGAAAAACACTGAAAAATCCTTTTTCTAAAAGAAATATATATATTTTTTAATTGAAATGGATTGCATTACATTTTATGTAACATGAAAAAGGGGTTTTCATAAAAATGCTGTTAAAACAACAAAAAAAGGTTTAAATAGGGTAGTTTATGTATCTTTAAAAAATATATATATATAAAGTGTATTGGTTTATTTTTTAATTAAATAATGAAAATTAAAAGAATACTACTGAAAAACTCACTTTTATATGTAAAAACATACTTTTTTCTAAATCTTTGAAAAATATTGAAAAAAGAGTAATTTATGCCGTTTTATAGAAAAAAAATATTATCGTAAAATAAGGATAAAAACATAAAAATTGGTAGTTTGTGCAATTTTAGAGAAAAGAAATATTGTCCAAAAAAAAATGTATTTTTTGGTTTTCTTCCACCGACAAATGAAAAGAATATAAAAACATTGAAAAAAGTAACTTTTTAGGCAGAAATTTAGTCTTTACACAAATTAAATATATTTCACTTGTAAAGTATGTTTTGTATAAAATGCCGTTAATTCACCTAAAAACGTTGAAAAACACGTCAATTATGAAGTTTTTGAGAAAAAAGTATATTATTGCAATATTCATTGTTTTTTGTTTATTTTTTTGTGAAAACAATGAAATATGCAGATAATCATCGAGAAATCTACTTTTTCTGTAAAAAGGAACTTTTTTCTTGAAATAACATATATTATTTTCTTCTTAACTAAAATAAGATCGTATTTCTAAGATGAGATGTTAATTCTCCTAAAAACGCTGAAAAGGGGATAATTTATGGAATTTTGAGAAAAAAATAATGAATTGCAATAAAAAATTAATATATTTCGTGCTTTTCCTTCATTTTCAATCAAAACCTAGAAAAATAAAGAAAAATTACGGAAAATCATTTTCCTAAAAGAAATATATTTTTTTGTATTACATTTTATGTAACATGAAAAAAGGGATTTTTTTCAAAATGTTGTTAAAACCAATAAAAAGGTTTAAATAGGGTAATTTATGTAACTTAAAGAGAAGAAAATATATAGTGCATTGGTCTTGTTTTTAATTAAAACATAAAAATTAAAAGAAAATTACTAAAACACTCTTTTGGATGTAAAAACAAACTTTTTTCTAAATCTCTGAAAAACATTGAAAAAAATGTCATTTATGCAGTTGTAGAGAGAAAAAAAATATCGTTACATAAGGATAAAACAAAAAAATGGGGAGTTTGTGCAATTTTAGAGAAAAGAAATATTGTCGCAAAAGAGAATGTATTTTTTTGTTATTTTTTTTCCACCAACAAATGATAATAAGATAAAAACATTGAAAAAGTTACTTTTCAGGAAGAAATTTTGTCATTATACAAATTGCATATATAATACATGTAAAAGGGGGTTTTGTGTAAAATGTCGTTAATACTCCTAAAACGTTGAAAAACACGTCATCTATAAAAATTTTGAGAAAAAAGTATATTGTCGCAATATTCACTGCTTTTTGTTCATTTTTTATGAAAACAGTGAAATAAGCAGAAAATCATCAAAAAAACCTACTTTTTCGGTGAAAAGGAACTTTTTTTGTGAAATAGCATGTATTCCTTTCTTCTAAACTAAAAAATGATAGTCTTTCTTAGATGAGATGTTAATTTTCCTAAAAACGCTGATAAGGGCATAATTTATGCAATTTTGAAAGGAAAAATTAATTGCAATAAAACTTAATATATTTTTTTTCATTTTCCTTCATTTTCAATCAAAACATGGAAATATAAAAAAAAACAATGAAAAATCCTTTTTCTAAATTTTTTTTTTTTTTTTTCATTGAAATAGCTTGTATTACATTATATGTAACATGAAAAAGAGATTTTCTTCAAAATGTTGTTAAAACTAATAAAAAGGTTGCTTTGTCTTGTTTTTAATTAAAACATGAAAATTAAAAGAAAATTACTGAAAAACCCACTTTTGGATGTAAAAAAATACTTTTTAAAATCTCTAAAAAAACATTGAAGAAAGGGTCATTTATGCAGTTTTAGAGTAAGAAATATATTATCGTAAAATAAGGATAAAAACATAAAAATGGATAGTTTGTGCAATTTTAGAGGAAAGAAATATTGTCGCAAAAAAGAATGTATTTTTTAGCTTTCTTCCACCAATAAATAAAAATAAGACAAAAACATTGAAAAAGTCACTTTTTAGGCAGAAATTTTGTTGTTATACAAATTGCATATATGATACTTGTAAAAGGGGGTTTTGTGTAAAATGCCGTTAATACTCCTAAAACCGTTGAAAAACACGTCGTTAATGAAATTTTTGAGAAAAAAGTATGTTGTCGCAACATTCATTGTTTTTTGTTTATTTTTAATTTAAAAAATGGAATAGGCAGAGAATCATGAAAAAATCTACTTTTTCGGTGATAAGGAACTTTTTTCGTGAAATGTAATATATTCCTTTCTTATTAACTAAAAAAAACATGGTCTTTCTTAAATGAGATGTTAATTTTCCTAAAAACGCTTAAAAAGGATAATTTATGAAATTTTGAGAGAAAAATTAATTTCAGTAATAAATTGATATATTTCTTGCTTTTTCCATCATTTTCAATATAAACATGGAAATGTAAAAAAAACAAAAAAAAAAACACTTAAAAATACTTTTTCTAAAAGAATTATATATTTTTTTCAATGAAATGGCTTGTATTACATTTTATGTAACATGAAAAAGGAATTTTCTTCAAAATGTTGTTAAAACCAATATAAAGTTTGTTTGGTCTTGTTTTTAATTAAAACATGAAAATTAAAAGAAAATTTCTGAAAAACATAATTTTGGATGTAAAAACATACTTCTTTTCTAATTCACTGAAAAACATTGAAAAAAGGGTCATTTATGCAGTTTTAGAGAAAAATATATATTATCGTAAAATAAGACTAAAAACAAAAATGGGTAGTTTGTGCAGTTTAAGAGAAAAGTAATATTGTCACAAAAAAAGAAAGTATTTTTTGGTTTTCTTCCACCAACAAATGAAAATAAAATAAAAACATTGAAAAAGTCACTTTTTAGGCAGAAATTTCGTTTTTATACAAATTTCATATATGATACTTATAAAAGAGGGTTTTATGTATAATGCCGTTAATACTCCTAAAAACGTTGAAAAACACGTCGTTTACGAAATTTTTTAGAATAAACTATATTGTCGCAATATTCATTGTTTTTTGTTAATTTTTTTTATATGAAAACAATGAAATAAGCAGAAAATTATCGAAAAAACAACTTTTCTGATGAAAAGGAACTTTTTTCGTGAAGTGGCTTATATTCCTTTCTTGTTAAGTAAAAAAAGATGGTCTTTCTTAGATGATATGTTTATTCTCATAAAAACGCTGAAAACAGGATAATTTGAGCAATTTTGAGAGTAAAAAAATGAATTGCAATAAAAAGTTAATATATTTCTTGCATTTTCCTTTATTTTCAATCAAAACATGGAAATGTATAGAAAAAAACACTGAAAAATCCTTTTTCTAAAAGAAATATATATATATATTTTAATTGAAATGGATTGCATTACATTTTATGTAACATGAAAAAGGGATTTTCATAAAAAAAATTGTTAAAACAACAACAACAAAATTCAAAGAATACTACTGAAAAATTCACTTTTGGATGTAAAAACATACTTTTTTCTAAATCTTTCAAAAACATTGAAAAAAGAGTAATTTATGCCGTTTTAGAGAAAAAAAATATTATCGTAAAATAAGGATGAAAACATAAAAATCGGTAGTTTGTGCAATTTTACAGCAAAGAAATATTGTCGCAAAAAAAAAAAAATGTATTTTTTGGTTTTCTTCCACCAACAAATGAAAAGAATATAAAAACATTATAAAAAGTAACTTTTTAGGCAGAAATTTTGTCTTTATACAAATTAAATATATTATACTTGTAAAGTGGGTTTTGTATAAAATGCCGTTAATACACCTTAAAACGTTGAAAAACACGTCATTTATAAAATTTTTGAGGAAAAAGTATATTGTCGCAATATCCATTCTTTTTTGTTTATTTTTTTATGAAAACAATGGAATAAGCAGAAAATCATCGAGAAATCTACTTTTTCAGTAAAAAGGAACTTTTTTTCGTGAAATGGCATATATTATTTTCTTCTTAACTAAAATAAGATCGTCTTTCTAAGATGAGATGTTAATTCTCCTAAAAACGCTGAAAAGGGGATAATTTATTTAATTTTGAGAGAAAAAAAATGAATTGCAATAAAAAATTAATATATTTCGTGCTTTTCCTTCATTTTCAATCAAAACATAGAAAAATAAAGAAAAAACACAGAAAAATCCTTTTTAAAATAAATATATATATTTTTTTCATTGAAATGGCTTGTATTACATTATATGTAACATGGAAAAGAGATTTTCTTTAAAATGTTCTTAAAACTAATAAAAAGGTTGTTTCGTCTTGTTTTTAATTAAAACATGAAAATTAAAAGAAAATTACCGAAAAACTCACTTTTTGGATGTAAAAAAATACTTTTTTAAAAACTCTGAAAAAACATTGAAGAAAGGGTCATTTATGCAGTTTTAGAGAAAGAAATATATTATGGTAAAATAAGGATAAAAACATAAAAATGGATAGTTTTTGCAATTTTAGAGAAAGAATATATTGTCGCAAAAAAGAATGTATTCCTTGTTTTTTTTCCACCAACAAAATAAAATAAGATAAAAACATTGTAAAAGTAACTTTTTAGGCAGAAATTTTTTCTTTATACGAATTGCACATATTATACTTGTTAAAGGGGGTTTTGTGTAAAATGCCGTTAATACTCCTACAAACGTTGAAAAATACGTGTTTTATGAAATTTTTGAGAAGAATGTATATTGTCGCAATATTTATATTTTTTTGTTTAGTTTTAATTAAAAATATGAAATAAGTAGAAAAGTATCGAAAAATCTACTTTTTCGGTAAAAAGGAACTTTTTTCGTGAAATGGCATATATTCCTTTTTTCTTAACTAAAAGAAAGATGGTCTTTCTCAGATGAGATGTTATTTCTCCTAAATTCGCTGAAAAGTGGATAATTTATGCAATTTTGGGAAAAAAAAAATGAATAGCAATAAAAAGTTAATATATTTTTTGCTTTTTTCTTCATTTTAAATCAAAATATGGAAATATAATGAAAAAACACTGAAAAATCCTTTTTCTAAAAGAAATATATATATATTTTTCAATGAAATGTCTTGTATTACATTTTATGTAACATAAAAAAGGGATTTTCTTCAAAATGTTGTTAAAACCAATAAAAAGGTTAAGATAGGGTAGTTTATGTAACTTTGAAGAGAAAAGAATATATAGTGTCTTGGTTTTGTTTTTAATTAAAACATGAAAATTAAAAGAAAATTACTGAAAAACTCACTTTTGGATATACAAACAAACTTTTTTTTAAATCTCTGAAAAACATTGAAAAAAGGGTCATTTATGCAGTTTTAGAGAAAAAAATATATTATCGTATAATAAGGATAAAAACATATAAATGGGTAGTTTGTTCAATTTTGGAAGAATATTGTCGCAAAAAAAAATGTATTTTTTGGTTTTCTTGCACCAACAAATGAAAATAAGATAAAAACATTGAAAAAGTCACTTTTTAGGCAGAAGTTTTGTCTTTATACAAATTGCATATATTATACTTTTAAAAGGGGGTTTTGTGTAAAATGCCGTTAATACTCGTAAAAATGTTGAAAAACATGTCATTTATGAAAATTTTGAGAATAAAGTATATTTTTGCAATATTCATTGTTTTTTTTATGAAAACAATAAAATAAGAAGAAAATCATCGAAAAATCAACTTTTTCAATGAAAAGGAACTTCTTTCGTGAAATGGCTTACATTCCTTTCCTCTTAACTAAAAAAAAGATGGTCTTTCTTAGTTGAGATGTTAATTCTCCTAAAAACGCTGAAAAGGGAATAATTTGTTCAATTTTGAGAGAAAAAAATGAATTGCAATAAAAAGTTAGTTTATTTTTTGTTTTTTCCTTAATTTTCAATATAAACATGGGAATGCAAAGAAAAAACACTGAAAAATCCTTTTTCTAAAAGAAATATATTTTTTTTTCATTGAAATTCTTTGTATTACATTTTATGTAATATAAAAAAGGTATTTTCTTTAAAATGTTGTTAAAACCAACAAAAAGGTTTAAATATGGTAGTTTATGTAACTTTAAAGAAAAGAAATATATAGTGTATTGGTCTTGTTTTTAATTAAACCATGAAAATAAAAAGAAAATTACGGAAAAACTCACTTATGGATGTAAAAACATACTTTTTTTTAAATCTCTTAAAAACATTAATAAAAGTTCATTTATGGAGTTTTAGAGAAAAAAAATATTATCGTAAAATAAGGATAAAAACATAAAAATAGGTAGTTTGTGCAATTTTACATAAAAGAAATATTGTCGGAAAAAGGTATTTATTTTTTGGTTTTCGTCCACCAACAAATGAAAATAAGATGAAAACATTGAAAAAGTTACTTTTTAGGCAGAAATTTTGTTTTTATACAAATTGCATATATTATACTTGTAAAAGGGGGTTTTGTGTAAAATGCCGTTAATACTCCTAAAAACGTTGAAAAACACGTCATTTATGAATTTTTTAGAATAAAGTGTATTGTCGCAATATTCATTGTTTTTTTTTTTTTTTTTTTATGAAAACAATGAAATAAGAAGAAAATCATAGAAAATACTACTTTTCCGATAAAAAGAAACTTTTTTCGTGAAATGGCTTATGTTCCTTTCTTGTTAACTAAAAAAAGTTGGTCTTTCTTAGGTGATATTTTAATGCTCGTAAAAACGCTAAAAAGGGGATAATTTGTGCAATTTTGAGAGAAAGAAAATGAATTGCAATAAAAAATTAATAGATTTCTTTCTTTTTCCTTCATTTTCAATCAAAACATGGAAATGTATTGAAAAACACTGAAAAATCCTTTTTCTAAAAGAAATATATATTTTTTTAATTGAAATGGCTTATATTACATTTTATGTAACATGAAAAAAGGATTTTCATAAAAATGTTGTTAAAACCAAAAAAAGGTTTACATAGGGTAGTTTATGTAACTTCAAAGAAAAAAAATATATAGTGTATTGGTCTTGTTTTTAATTAAATCATGAAAATTAAAAGAAAACTACTGAAAAACTCACTTTTGAATGTAAAAACATACTTTTCTTTCTAAATCTCTGAAAAATATTGAAAAAAGAGTAATTTATGCAGTTCGAGAGAAAAAAATATATCATCGTAAAATAAGTGTAAAAACATATAAATTGGTAGTTTGTGAAATTTTAGAGAAAAGAAATATTGTCGCAAAAAATATATATTTTTTGGTTTCCTTAAACCAACAAATGAAAATAAGATAAAAACATTTCAAAAAGTAACTTTTTAGGCAGAAATTTTGTCTCTATAGAAATTGCATATATTATACTTGCAAAAGTGGCTTTTGTGTAAAATCCCGTTAATACTCCTAAAAACGTTGAAAAACACGTCATTTATGAAGTTTTTTGGAAAAAAATATATTGCTGCAATATTCATTGTTTTTTGTTTCATTTTTTTATGAAAACAATGAAATATGCAGAAAATCATCGAAAAATCTATTTTTTCTGTAAAAATGAACTTTTTTTCGTGAAATGGCATATATTATTACTTCTTAACTAATAAAAAAAATGGTATTTCTAGGATGAGATGTTAATTCTCCTAAAAACGCTGAAAAAGGAATAATTCATGCAATTTTGAGAGAAAAAAAAAGAATTGCAATAAAAAAGTAATATATTTCAAGCTTTTCTTTCATTTTCAATCAAAACATAGCAAAATAAAGAAAAAAAACACTGAAAATCATTTTTCTAAAAGAAATATATATTTTTGTATTACATTTTATGGAACATGAAAAAAGGGATTTTCTTCAAAATGTTGATAAAACCAATTAAAAGGTTTGAAGAGTATAGTTTATGTAACTTAAAGAGGAAAAAATATATAGTGCATTGGTCTTGTTTTTAATTAAAACATGAAAATTAAAAGAAAATTACTAAAAAACTCTCTTTTGGATGTAAAAACATACTTTTTTTCTAAATCACTGAAAAACATTAAAAAAGGTCATATATGCAGATTTAGATAAAAAAAAAAAATACCGTTATATAAGGATAAAACATAAAAATGGGTAGTTTGTGCAATTTTAGAGAAAAGAAATATTGTCGCAAAAAAGAATGTATTTTTTTATATTTTTTCCACCAACAAATGAAAATAAGATAAAAACATTGAAAAAGTCACTTTTCTGGAAGAAATTCTGTCTTTATACAATATGCATATTTGAAACTTGTAGAAGGAGGTTTTGTGTAAAATGCCGTAATACTCGTAAAAACGTTGAAAAAACGTCATTTACGAAATTTTTGAGAATAAAGTATATTGTCGCAATATTCATTGTTTTTTGCTTATTATTTATTAAAACAATGAAATAAGCAGAAAATCATCGAAAAACCTACGTTTTCGGTGAAAAAGAACTTCTTTCGTAAAACGGCATAGATTCCTTTCTTCTTAACTAAAAAAAAAGATGGTCTTTCTAAGATGAGATGTTAATTCTCCAAAAAGCGCTTTTTGAAAAGGGCATAATTTATGCAATTTTGAGAGAAAAAAATGAATTGCAATATAAGTTAATATATTTTTTTATTTTTCTTTCATTTTCAATCAAAACATGGAAATGTAAAGAAAAAACACTGAAAAATATTTTTTCTAAAAGAAATATATATATATTTTTTTTTTAATTGAAATTTTCTGTAACATGAAAAAAGGATTTTCTTCAAAATGTTGTTAAAACTAATAAAAAGGTTTAAATAGGGTAGTTTATGTAACTTTGAAAAGAAAAAAATATATAGTGTATTGGTCTTTTTTTTAATTAAAACATGAAAATTAAAAAAAAAAATACTGAAAAAATCACTTTTAAATGTAAAAACATGCTATTCTTCTAAATCTCAGAAAAACTTTGAAAAAAGGGTTATTTGTGCAATTTTAGAGAAAAAAAATATTATCGTAACACAACGATAAAAACATAGAAATGGGTAGTATGTGCAATTTAAGAGAAAAGAAATATTGTCGCAAAAATAGAATGTATTTTTTTGGTTTTCTTCCACCAAAAAATGGAAATGAGATACTGAAAAAGTCACTTTTTAAGCAGAAGTTTTGTCTTTATACAAATTGCATTTATTATACTTGTAAAAGGGGGTTTTGTGTATAATGCCGTTAATTCTCGTAAAAACGTTGAAAAATACGTCATTTATGAAATTTTTGAGAGAAAAGTATATTGTCGCAATATTTATTGTTTTTTGTTTACTTTTTAATGAAAGCAATGAAATAAGCAGAAAATCATCGAAAAATCTGCTTTTCCGATGAAAAGGAACTTCTCCTAAAAACGTTAAAAAACACGTCATTTATGAAATTTTGGAGAGAAAAGTATATTGTCGCAATATTTATTGTTTTTTGTTTACTTTTTGATGAAAACAATGAATTAAGCATATAATCATCGTAAAATCTACTTTTCCGATGAAAAGGAACTTTTTTCGTGAAATTGCTTATATTCCTATCTTCCTAAATTTAAAAAAGATGGTCTTTTTTAGATGAGATGTTAATTCTCCTAAAAACGCTGAAAAGGGGATAATTTGTGGAATTTTGAGAGAAAAAAAATTAATAGCAATAAAAAATTAATATATTTCTTGCTTTTTCCTTCACTTTCATATAAAACATGGAAATGTAAAGAAAAAACAATGAAAAATCCTTTTTATAAAAGAAATGTATATTTTTTTTGTTAAAATGGCAAGTATTACCTTTTATGTAACATGAAAAAGGGATTTTCTTGAAAATGTTGTTAAAACCAATAAAAAGGTTTAAATACGGTAGTTTATGTAGCAATAAAGAAAAGAAAATATATAGTGTATTGGTCTTGTTTTTAATTAAAACATTAAAATTAAAAAAAAAACTAAAAAAAAAACTAAAAAACTCACTTTTGGATGTAAAAACATACTTTTTTTTCTAAATCTCTGAAAAACATTGAAAAAAGGGTCATTTATGCAGTTTTAAAAGACAAAAAATGTTATCGTGGAATAAGGATAAAAACAAAAAAATAGGTAGTTTATGCAATTTTAGAGAAAAGAAGTATTGTCGGTAAAAAGATTGTAATTTTTTATTTCTTCCACAAAGAAATGGAAATAAGATAAAAACTTTGAAAAAACACTTTTTAGGCAGAAATTTTGTTTTTATACAAAATGCATATATTATACTTGTAAAAGGAGGTTTTGTGTAAAATGCCGGTAATACTCCTAAAAACGTTGAAAAGTACGTCATTTATAATTTTTTTGAGAATAATGTATATTGTCGCAATAATCATTGTTTTTTTGTTTATTTTTCATGAAAAAAATGAAATAAGCAGAAAATAATCGAAAAATCTACTTTTCCGATAAAAAGGAACTTTTTTCGTGAAATGGATTATATTCCTTTCTTGTTAACTAAAAAAAGTTGGTCTTTCTTAGATGATATGTTAATTCTCATAAAAACGCTAAAAAGGAGATAACTTGTGCAATTTTGAGAGAAAAAAAATGAATTGCAATAAAAAGTTAATATATTTCTTGCTTTTTCCTTCATTTTCAATAAAAAAAATGGAAATATATAGAAAGAACACTGAAAAATCCTTTTTCTAAAAGAAATATAAATAGTTTTTTATTAAAATGGCTTGTATTACATTTTATGTAACATGAAAAAGAGATTTTCTTCAAAATGTTTTTAAAAGCAATAAAAAGGTTTAAATTAGGTAGTTTATGTAACTTAAAGAGAAAAAAATATATATAGTGCATTGGTCTGGTTTTTAATTAAAACATGAAGATTAAAAGAAAATTACTAAAAAAGAAAAAAAATAATATCGTTTTATAAGGATAAAACATAAAAATGGGTAGTTTGTGCAATTTTAGAGAAAAGAAATATTGTCGCAAAAAATAATTTATTTTTTGGTTTTCTTCCACCAACAAATGAAAATAAAATAAAAACATAGAAAAAGTCACTTTTTAGGCAGAAATTTTTTCTTTATACAAATTGTTTATATGATACATGTAAAAGGGGGTTTAGTGTATAATGCCGTTAATAATTTTTGAGAATAACGTATGTATATTGTCGAAATATTCATTGGTTTTTGTTTATTGTTTTATAAAAACAATGAAATAAGAAGAAAATCATCGAAAATACTACTTTTCCGATGAAAAGGAACTTTTTTCGTGAAATGGCTTATATTCCTTTCTTGTTAACTAAAAAAAGATGGTCTTTCTTAGATGATATGTTAATTCTCATAAAAACGCTAATTCTGAGAGAGAAAAAAATGAATTGCAATAAAAAATTAATATATTTCATGCTTTTTCCTTCATTTTCAAACAAAACATGGAAATGTATAGAAAAAACACTGAAAATCCTTTTTTTAAAGAAATATATATATTTTTAATTAAAATGGCTTGTATTACATTTTAGGATCACCCCTGGTTATTTCAAGCCTAACTACATCAAGCCATGGTAGGCTTGGGTAGGTTTGGTTAGCTTAGTTTAAGTTAGGTTAAGTTAGGCTAGGCTTTTGTAGTAACCAAACCTACCCAAGCCTACCATGGCTTGATGTAGTTAGGCTTGAAATAACTAGGGGTGGCGGATCTTCAGGTGATCCACATTTTATATAACATGAAAAAGAGATTTTCTTCAAAATATTGTTAAAACTAATAAAAAAGTTTAAATACGGTAGTTTATGTATCTTTCAAGAGAAAAAAAATATATTGTGTATTGGTCTCGTTTTTAATTAAAACATGAAAATAAAAAAATAAAAAACTGAAAAAAATAACTTTTTAATGTAAAAGCATGCTTTTCTTCTAAATCTCAGAAAAAAAACATTGAAAAAGGGTCATTTGTGCAGTTTTAGAGAAAAAAAAATATTATCGTAACATAAGGATAAAAACATAAAAATGGGTAGTTTGTGCAATTTAAGAGAAAAGAAATATTATCGCATAAAAGAACGTATTTTTTTGTTTTCTTCCAACAACAAATGGAAATAATATAAAAACATTAAAAAAGTAACTTTTTAGGCAGAAATTTTGTCTTTATACAAATTGCATATATCATACTTGCAAAAGGGGGTTTTGTGTAAAATGCCGTTAATTCTCCTACAAACGTTGAAAAACACGTCATTTATGAAATTTTTGAGAGAAAAATATATTGTCGAAATATTTATTGTTTTTTGTTTATTTTTTAATGAAAACAATGAAATAAGCAGAACATTAACGAAAAATCTACTTTTCGATGAAAAGAAACTTTTTTCGTGAAATTCCTTATATTCCTTTCTTCCTAACTAAAAGAAAGACGGTCTTTCTTAGATGAGATGTTAATTCTCCTAAAAACGCTGAAAAGGGGATAATTTGTTCAATTTTGAGAGAAAAAAAATGAATTGCAATAAGTAATTAATATATTTCTTGCTTTTTCCTTTACTTTCAATTAAGGTATGGAAATGTAAAGAAAAAACACTGAAAAATCCTTTTTCTAAAAGCAATATATATTTTTCTTATTCAAATGGCTAGTATGACTCTTTATGTAACATGAAAAAGGGATTTTCTTCAAAATGTTGTTAAAACCAATAAAAAGGTTTAAATAGGGTTGTTTATGTAAGTATAAAGAAAAAATATATATAGTGTATTGCTCCTAAAAACGTTGAAAAACACGTCATTAATGAAATTTTTGAGAAAAAAGAATTTTGTTGCAATATTCATTGTTTTTTTGTTTATTGCTTATGAAAACAATGAAATAAGCAAGAAATCATCAAAAAATCTACTTTTTCGGTGAAAAGGAACTTTTTCCGTGTAAGGGCATATATTCCTTTCTTCTTAACTAAAAAAAAATGGTATTTCTTAGATGAGATGGTAATTCTCCTAAAAACGCTGAAAAGGGGATAATATATGTAATTTTGAGAGAAAAAAAAAATGAATTGCAATAAAAAGTTATTTTATTTCTTGCTTCTTCCTTCATTTTGAATCAAAACATGGAAATGTAAAGAAAAACACTGAAAAATACCTTTTCTAAAAGAAATGTATATTTTTTTCATTGAAATGGCTTGTATTCATTTTATGTAACATGAAAAAAAAATTTATTCAAAATGTTGTTAAAACCAATAAAAAGGTTTAAATAGGGTAGTTTATGTAACTTCTAAAGAGAAAAAGATATATATAGTGTATTGGTCTTGTTTTTAATTAAAACATAAAAATTAAATGAAAATTACTGAAAAACTCACTTTTGGATGTAAAAACATACTTTTTTTGTAAATCTCTGTAAAACATTGAAAAAAGGGTCATTTATGCAGTTTTAGAGAAAAAAAATATATTATCGTATAATAAGGATAAAAACATAAAAATGGGTAGTTTGTGCAATTTTAGAGTAAAAAATATTGTCGCAAAAAAAATGTAATTTTTGGTTTTCTTCCACTAACAAATGAAAATGAGATAAAAATATAGAAAAAGTAACTTTTTAGGCAGATATATTTTCTTTATACAAGTTGCATATATTATACTTGTAAGAGAAGATTTTTGTGTAAAATGCCGTTAATACTCCTAAAAACGTTAAAAAAACATTTATCATTTATCAAATTTTTGAAAAAAAAGTATATTGTCGCAGTATTCATTTTTTATTTTTTTTTTATGAAATAAATAAAGTAAGCGGAAAATCCTCGAAAAATCTACTTTTTTGGTGAAAAGGAACTTTTTTCGTGTAATGGCATATATTCCTTTCTTCTTAATTAAAAAAAGACGGTCTTTCTTAGATGAGATATTAATTATCCTAAAAACGCTAAAAAGGGGATAAGCTAAGCTTCTTTTAGAGATAAAAAAAAAAAAAAAGAATTGCAATAAAAAGTTAATATATTTCCTTCTTTTTCCTTAATTTTCAACCAAAACATGGAAATGTAAAGAAAAAACACTGAAAAATCCTTTTTCTTAAGAAAATGTATATTTTTTTTCATTGAAATGGCTTGTATTACATTTTATGTAACATAAAAAAGAGAATCTCTTCAAAATGATGTTAAAACGAATAAAAAATTTAAATAGAGTAGTTTATGTAACTTTACCGAGAAAAAGATATGTAGTGTATTCGTCTCGTTTTTAATTAAAACATGAAAATTAAATGGAAATTATTGAAAAACTCTTTTTTGGATTTAAAAACAGACTTTTTTGTAAATCTTTGTAAAATATTGAAAAAAGGGTCATTTATGCAGTTTTAGAGGAAAAAAAACAATTTTAAAATAAGGATAAAACATAAAAATGGGTAGTTTGTGCAATTTTAAAGAAAAGAAGTATTGTCGCAAAAAAGAATGTATTTTTTTGCTTTCTTCCACTAACAAAACAAAACAAATGAAAATGAGATAAAAATATTGAAAAAGTAACTTTTTAGGCAGAAATACTTTATATCTACAAATTACATATATTACACTTGTAAAAGAAGATTTTTTGTAAAATGCCGTTAATACTCCTAAAAACGTTAAAAAACACGTCATTTATCAAATTTTTGAGAAAAAAGTATATTGTCGCAATATTCATTATTTTTTTTTTTTTTTTTTAAGAAAACAATGAAATAAGCAGGAAATCATCGATTTTTTTTTTTTTCGGTAAAAAGAACTTTTTTCGTGAAATAGCATATATTCCTTTCTTCTTAAATAAAAAAAAGATGGTTAATCTATGAAGAGATGATAATTCTCCTAAAAACGCTGAAAAGGGGATAATTTATTCAATTTTGAGAGAAAAAAAAATGAATTGCAAAAAAAATTTTAATATATTTCCAGCTTTTTGCTTCATTTTCAATCAAAACATGTAAATGAAAAGAAAATACTCTGAAAAATACTTTTTCTAAAAGAAATATATATATTTTTTCATTGAAATAGCATGTATTACATTTTATATAACATAAAAGAGAGATTTTGTTCAAAATGTTGTTGAAAGCAATGAAAAGGTTTAAATTATGGTAGTTTATGTAACTTTAAAGAGAAAAAAATATATAGAGTATTGGTCTCGTTTTTAATTAAAATTTTTTGTTTATTTTTTGTGGAAATAATGAAATAAGAACAATATTTTTATCTTTCTTTCATTTAATGGTGGAATAAAACCAAAAAATACATTTTTTTTTCAACAGTATTTCTTTTCTCTAAAATTGCACAAACTACCCATTTTTATGTTTTTATCCTTGTTTTACGATAACATACTTTTTTTCTCTAAAACTGCATAAATGACCCTTTTTTTAATGTTTTTCAGAGATTTAGAAAAAAATATGTTTTTACATCTAAAAGTGGGTTTTTCAGTAATTTTCTTTTAGTTTAAATATTTTAATTAAGAACAAAACCAATGCACTATATATATTTTTTTCTCTTGAAAGTTACATAAACTACCCTATTTAAATCTTTTTATTGGTTTTAACAACATTTTGAAGAAAATCCCTTTTTCATGTTACATAAAATGTAATACAAGCCATTTCAAGAAAAAAAAAAAAAAAATATGTATATATATTTTAGAAAAAAGGTTTTTCAGTGTTTTTTCTTTACATTTCCATATTTTGATTGAAAACAAATGAAAAAGCAAGAAATATATTAACTTTTATTGCAATTCATTTTTTTCTCTTAAAATTGCATAAATTATGCCATTTTCGGCGTTTTTAGGAGAATTAACATCTCATCTAAGAAAGACCATATTTTTTTAGTTTAGAAGGAAGGAATACATGTTGGGTTACGAAAAAAGTTCTTTTTCTCCTGTAATACCAAATGTAAACACGTCGTAAATTTGTGATCATTTGCAATTCTTGAGATAAGCTAAAACCGTGTTTGTCGCTTTCTACCTAAGTATCAAAAACTAATTTAAGCCTCTATTTTTTTTCCTTTTTTTTAGAATACGTCTTATCTGACAACGTCGAGAAAGAAGGATGGATAAGTTCGTTGTGAGGAAGCGAAAAGTACAGGAAGATGAATCTCAAGACCAAATGGTGGCTTTTAGTATTGGTACTGCTTCGGAGTCAAACATTGAAGATGCTCCTGGACCATCTGAATCAAAATGCGAAAAAGGGAAGCACGCATCTCTCTCGAAGAAAAGAACATATGTTGATGCCTATTTAGCATATGGTTTTACTTCAAACAATGATGAAGATAATCCACGCCCTGTGTGTTTAGTTTGTGGAGATACACTCAGCAATGAGGCCATGGTACCTAGTAAGCTCAAGCGGCACCTTAATACCAGACATCCTTTTGTGTCGCAGAAGGACATGGCATATTTTTCTCGTTTGTTAAAAGGGCAAAGTAAGGCGGCTACTAAAATGGTCAAGAGGGTATCAGTAGCCGACACTGCTCTTGAAGCTTCTTTCAGAGTAGCAGAGCTGATAGCAAAGATGAAGCCTCATACAACTGGTGAAGAAATCATTGGCCCTGCATGCAACATAATTGTAGAAACAATGCTTGGCAAAGAAGCTCAGGAACAGATTTCGAAAGTACCTCTTTCCAATAACACCATCAGCCGCAGGATATCTGAAATGTCAACAGATATTAATGAAGAAGTTGTGAAGCAGATAAAATCAAAAAGAAAATTCGCATTGCAAGTAGATGAGAGTACTGACATAGCTGAAAAATGCCAACTGCTTGGGTTTTGCAAAGTCATTGACAAGGATATTGTGGAACAGTTTATGTTTTGCAAAGAATTACAGACTACAACCACTGGAGAGGATATCTTCGCGTCTGTAAATTCGTACCTCACTGAACCTGGTCTTTCATGGAATTATTGTTGCGGCATATGTACTGATGGTGCACCGTCGATGATAGGGAAGTACAAAGGCTTCATCACCAGAGCATTGAAAGAAAAGCCATCTATAATTACAACTCACTGCTTCCTACACAGAGAGGCGTTAGTAGCCAAGACATGTGGGGAAGAGTTGACTGAGGTTTTAAACCAGGCTGTCAAGATGGTTAATTTCATCAAATCCAGGCCACTGAAAAAAAGGGTTTTTCAAAAGATGTGTCAAGAAATGGGTGCGGTTCATATTTCACTGATTTTGCATACTGACATAAGATGGTTATCAAGGGGTCGTGTACTGAACCGCGTTCTTGAACTCAAAGAAGAATTAAAAACCTTTTTCCAAGAGGAGAGACATGATATATTCATAAAGCTGCTTGAAAATTCTACTTGGTGTTTGAAGCTGTCATATTTGGCAGATATTTTCATGAAGCTGAATGAACTAAATCTCTCAATGCAGGGGAGACTTGAGGAAATTGTAACATCAGTTAACAAGATGAAAGGTTTCCAGAGAAAGTTAAAATCATGGAAGTCGGCTGTTCAGAAAGACGATGTGTCAAACTTCCCTTCTCTTCAAGAACCAGGATATAAAGGTCTGGGAACTGTAAAAAATCTGATTCTTAATCACTTGGAACAACTAAGAGAAGCAGTTGATAAGTATTTTCCATCGCTTTCTACAGAGAAACTCGATTGGATTGTATCACCCTTCGAACTGGCTGACATGGCTGAAGAACTGGACTTCACGGCAATAGAACGTGACGAATTTCTTGACATGTCTGCTGATTCAACACTGAAAGTCAAATTTGAGAAGAGTGACGTGACAGTGGCAGCTTTTTGGCATGGAACATTGGGGGAATATCCTAATTTGGCTAAGAAAGCTATTTCTCTACTTTTGCCTTTCTCCACATCGTATCTGTGTGAGCAGGCATTTTCTGCCATAGCAACAATAAAATCGAAACAAAGAAATAGGCTTCTTTCACTTGAGGATGATATGCGGGTGGCATTATCAACAATAACACCTGATATCAAGAGTTTGTGTTCCAAGCATCAACCGCAAGTTTCACACTAAGTATACATGCATGGTTCACTCTTGTCTATTTGTGTGAATGTCTTGTATTACTGTATACTAGTGTAACACTGTAACTACTTGAATACATTGTGCAACATATTTGTATTATATTACCAGTTTTT
>CM035195.1:12277932-12296530 GCA_020233015.1 Callinectes sapidus | reverse complement strand
TTTAGAAAAAGTATTTTTCAGAGTATTTTCTTTTCATATCCATGTTTTGATTGAAAATGAAGCAAAAAGCTCGAAATATATTAAAAAAATTTTTTGCAATTTTTTTTTTTTTCTCTCAAAATTGCATAAATTATCCCCTTTTCAGCGTTTTTAGGAGAATTAACATATCATAGATTGACCATCTTTTTTTATTCAAGAAGAAAGGAATATATGCTATTTCACGAAAAAAGTTCCGTTTTACCGAAAAAAAAATTCGATGATTTCCTGCTTATTTCATTGTTTTCTTAAAAAAAAAAAATAAATGAAAAATAATGAATATTGCGACAATATACTTTTTTCTCAAAAGTTTGATAAATGACGTGTTTTTTTTTAACGTTTTTAGGAGTATTAACGGCATTTTACAGAAAATCTTCTTTTACAAGTGTAATATATGTAATTTGTAGATATAATGTATTTCTGCCTAAAAAGTGACTTTTTCAATATTTTTATCTCATTTTCATTTGTTTTGTTTTGTTAGTGGAAGAAAGCCAAAAAATACATTTTTTTGCGACAATACTTCTTTTCTTTAAAATTGCACAAACTACCCATTTTCATGTTTTTATCCTTATTTCAAAATTATGTTTTTTTTTCTCTAAAACTGCATAATTGACCCTTTTTTCAATATTTTACAAATATTAACAAAAAAAGTCTGTTTTTACATCCAAAAGTGAGTTTTTCAATAATTTTCATTTAATTTTCATGTTTTAATTAAAAACGAGACCAATACACTATATATCTTTTTTTCTGTAAAGTTACATAAACTACTCTATTTAAAATATTTTATTGGTTTTAACATCATTTTGAAGAAAATCTCTTTTTCATGTTACATAAAATGTAATACTAGCCATTTCAATGAAAAAAATATACATTTCCTTAAGAAAAAGGATTTTTCAGTGTTTTTTCTTTACATTTCCATCTTTTGGTTGAAAATGAAGGAAAAAGCAGGAAATATATTAACTTTTTATTGCAATTAATTTTTTTTCTCTCAAAAATTACATAAATTGTCCCCTTTTCAGCGTTTTTAGGAGAATTACCATCTCATCTAAGAAATACCAATTTTTTTTAGTTAAGAAGAAAGGAATATATGCACTTACACGAAAAAAGTTCCTTTTCACCGAAAAAGTAGATTTTTTAATGATTTCCTGCTTATTTCATTGTTTTCATAAGCAATAAACAAAAAAAACAATGAATATTGCAACAATATACTTTTTTCTCAAAAATTTCATAAATGATGTGTTTTTCAACGTTTTTAGGAGTATTAATAGCATTTTACACAAAACCCCCATTTACAAGTATAATATATACAATTTGTATAAAGACAAAATTTCGGCCTAAAAAGTGACTTTTTCAATGTTTTTGTCGTATTTTCATTTGTTGGTGGAAGAAAGCTAAAAAATATATATTTTTTTGCGAAAATATTTATTTTCTCTTGAATTGCACCTATTACCCATTTTTATGTTTTTAGCCTTATTTTACGATAATATATTTTTTTCTCTAAACCTGCATAAATAACACTTTTTTCAATATTTTTCAGAGATTTAGAAAAAAAAGTATTTTTTACATCCAAAAGTGAGTTTTTCAGTAATTTTCTTTTCATTTTCATGTTTGAATTAAAAACAAGACCAATACACTATATATATTTTTCTTTAAATTTACATAAACTACCCTATTTAAACCTTTTTTTTTATTTTAACAACATTTTCAAGAAAATCTCTTTTTCATGTTACATAAAATGTAATAAAAGCCATTTAAATTAAAAATATATATATATTTCATTTAGAAAAAGGATTTTTCAATTTTTTTCTTTGCCATTCCATGTTTTGATAGAAAATGAAGGAAAAACCAAGAAATATATTATCTTTTTATTGCAATTCATTTTTTTTCGCTCAATATTGCAAAAACTATCCCCTTTTCAGCGTTTTTAGGAAAGTTTACATATCTTCTAAGAAAAACCCCCTTTTTTAAGTTTAGAAGAAAGGAATATAAGCTATTTCACGAAAAAAGTTCCTTTTCATCGGAAAAGCAGATTTTTCGATTATCTTCTGCTTATTTCATTGTTTTCATATAAAATAAACAAAAAACAATGAATATTGCGACAAAATACATTATTATCAAAAAATTCATAAATGACGTGTTTTTCAACGTTTCTATGAGTATTAACGGCATTTTACACAAAACCTCCTTTTACAAGAATAACATATGCAATTTGTATATAGACAAAATTTCTGCCTAAAACGTGTTTTTTTTTTTTTTTAAGTTTTTATCTTATTTTCATTTGTTTGTGGAATAAAACCAATATTACATTTTTTTCTTCCGACAATATTTCTTTTCTCTAAAATTGCATAAACTACCTATTTTTTGTTTTTATCCTTATTTTACGATAATATATTTTTTTCTCTAAAACTGCATAAATGAACCTTTTTTTCAATGTTTTTCAGAGATTTAGAAAAAAGTATGTTTTTACATCCAAAAGTGAGTTTTTCAGTAATTTTTCTATTTAATTTTAATGTTTTAATTAAAAACAAGACCAATACACTATAGATATTTTTTCTTTATAGTTACATAAACTACCCTATTTAAACCTTTTTATTGGTTTTAACAACATTTTGAAGAAAATTCCTTTTTCATGTTACACAAAGGGTCATACTAGCCATTTGAATAAGAAAAATATACATTTCTTTTAGAAAAAGGATTTTTCAGTGTTTTTTCTTTACATTTCCATGCCTTAATTGAAAGTAAAGGAAAAAGCAAGAAATATATCAATTATTTATTGCAATTCATTTTTTTTTCTCTCAAAATTGCACAAATTATCCCCTTTTCAGCGTTTTTAGGAGAATTAACATCTCATCTAAGAAAGACCACCTTTCTTTTAGTTAGGAAGAAAGGAATATAAGCAATTTCACGAAAAAAGTTCGTTTTCATGGAAAAGTAGATTTTTCGTTAATTTTCTGCTTATTTCATTGTTTTCATTAAAAAAAAAAAAAAAACACAATAAATATTTCGAAAATATACTTATCTCACAAAAATTTCATAAATGACGTGTTTTTCAACGTTTGTAGGAGAATTAACGGCATTTTACACAAAACCCCCTTTTACAAGTATGATATATGCAATTTGTATAAAGACAAAATTTCTGCCTAAAAAGTTACTTTTTCAATGTTTTTATCTTATTTCCATTTGATGTTGGAAGAAAACCAAAAAATACATTCTTTTATGCGATAATATATCTTTTCTCATAAATTGCACAAACTACCCATTTTTATGTTTTTATCCTTATGTTACGATAATATATTTTTTTTCTCTAAAACTGCACAAATGACCCTTTTTTCAATGTTTTTTTCTGAGATTTAGAAGAAAAGCATGCTTTTACATTAAAAAGTTATTTTTTCAGTATTTTTTTTATTTTCATGTTTTAATTAAAAACGAGACCAATACACTATATTGTTTTTTTCTCTTGAAAGATACATAAACTACCGAATTTAAACTTTTTTATTAGTTTTAAGAACATTTTGAAGAAAATCTCTTTTTCATGTTACATAAAATGTAATACAAGCCATTTTAATTAAAAATATATATATTTCTTTTAAAAAAAGGATTTTTCAGTGTTTTTTCTATACATTTCCATGTTTTCTTTGAAAATGAAGGAAAAAGCATGAAACATATTAATTTTTTATTGCAATTTATTTTTTTCTCTCAAAATTAGCGTTTTTATGAGAATTAACATATCATCTAAGAAAAACAATCTTTTTTTTTTGTTAACAAGAAAGGAATATAAGCCATTTCACGAAAAAAGTTCCTTTTCATCGGAAAAGTAGTATTTTCGATGATTTTCTTCTTATTTCATTGTTTTTATAAAAAAATAAACAAAAACCAATGAATATTTCGACAATATACATACGTTATTCTCAAAAATTTTGTAAATGACTTGTTTTTCAACGTTTTTAGGAGTATTAACGGCATTATACACTAAACCTCCTTTTACATGTATCATGTAAGCAATTTGTATAGAGAAAAAATTTCTGCCTAAAAAGTGACTTTTTCAATGTTTTTATTTTATTTTCATTTGTTGGTGGAAGAAAACCAAAAAATACATTTTTTTTGCGACAATATTTGTTTTCTCTAAAATTGCACAAACTACCCATTTTTATGTTTCATCCTTATAAAACAATATTTTTTTTTTCTCTAAAACTGCATAAATGACATTTTTTAAAAATATTTATCAGTGATTTAGAAAAAAAATATGTTTTTATATCCAAAAGAGAGTTTTTTTAGTAATTTTCTTTTAATTTTCATGTTTTAATTTAAAACAAGACCAATGCACTATATATTTTTTTTCTCTTTAAGTTACATAAACTACCTAATTTAAACCTTTTTATTGGTTTTAAAAACATTTTGAAGAAAATCTCTTTTTCATGTTACATAAAATGTAATACAAGCTATTTTAATAAAAAAATATATATATTTCTTTTAGAAAAAGGATTTTTCAGTGTTTTTTCTATATATTTCCATTTTTTTTTATTGAAAATGAAGGAAAAAGCAAGAAATATATTAACTTTTTATTGCAATTCATTTTTTTTTCTCTCAAAATTGCACAAATTATCCCCTTTTTAGCGTTTTTATGAGAATTAACATATCATCTAAGAAAGACCATCTTTTTTTAGTTAACAAGAAAGGAATATAATCCATTTCTCGAAAAAAGTTCTTTTTCATCGGAAAAGTAGATTTTTCGATTATTTTCTTCTTATTTCATTGTTTTCATGAAAAATAAACAAAAAACAATGAATATTGCGACAATATATATTATTCACAAAAAAATTATAAATGACGTACTTTTCAACGTTTTTAGGAGTATTACCGGCATTTTACACAAAACCTACTCTTACAAGTATAATATATGCATTTTGTATAAAAACAAAATTTCTGCTTAAAAAGTGTTTTTTCAAAGTTTTTATCTTTTTTTCATTTCTTTCTGGAAAAAAAAACAAAAATTACAATCTTTTTACCGACAAACCTTCTTTTCTCTAAAATTGCATAAACTACCTATTTTTTTTGTTTTTATCCTTATTCCACGATAACATTTTTTTTGTCTTCTAAAACTGCATAAATGACCCTTTTTTCAATGTTTTTCAGAGATTTAGAAAAAAAAGTATGTTTTTACATCCAAAAGTGAGTTTTTTAGTTTTTTTTTATATATTTTTTTAATTTTAATGTTTTAATTAAAGACAAGACCAATACACTATACATTTTCTTTTCTTTATAGTTACATAAACTACCGTATTTAAACCTTTTTATTGGTTTTAACAACATTTTCAAGAAAATCCCTTTTTCATGTTACATAAAAGGTAATACTAGCCATTTTAATTAAAAAAATATACATTTCTTTTAGCAAAAGGATTTTTCATTGTTTTTTTCTTTACATTTCCATGTTTTATATGAAAGTGAAGGAAAAAGCAAGAAATATATTAATTTTTTATTGCTATTCATTTTTTTTCTCTCAAAATTCCACAAATTATCCCCTTTTCAGCGTTTTTAGGAAAATTAACATCTCATCTAAAAAAGACCATCTTTTTTTAATTTAGGAAGAAAGGAATATAAGCAATTTCACGAAAAAAGTTCTTTTTCATCGGAAAAGTAGATTTTACGATGATTATCTGCTTAATTCATTGTTTTCATCAAAAAGTAAACAAAAAACAATAAATATTGCGACAATATACTTTTCTCTCCAAAATTTCAAAAATGACGTGTTTTTTAACGTTTTTAGGAGAAGTTCCATTTCATCGGAAAAGTAGATTTTTCGATGATTTTCTGCTTATTTCATTGCTTTCATTAAAAAGTAAACAAAAAACAATAAATATTGCGACATTATACTTTTCTCTCAAAAATTTCATAAATGACGTGTTTTTCAACGTTTAAAGACAAAATTTCTGCTTAAAAAGTGACTTTTTCAATATCTCATTTCCATTTTTTGGTGGAAGAAAACCAAAAAAATACATTCTTTTTTTGCGACAATATTTCTTTTCTCTTAAATTGCACAAACTACGCATTTTTATGTTTTTATCGTTGTGTTACGATAATATATTTTTTTTCTCTAAAATTGCAGAAATAACCCTTTTTTCAAAGTTTTTTTCTGAAATTTAGAAGGATAGCATGTTTTTACATTTAAAAGTGATTTTTCAGTATTTTTTTTTTTTAATTTTCATGTTTAATTAAAAAAAAAGACCAATACACTATATGTTTTTTTCCTTTCAAAGTTACATAAACTACCCTATTTAAACCTTTTTATTAGTTTTAACAACATTTTGAAGAAAATCCCTTTTTCATGTTGCAGAAAATTTTCAATTAAAAAAATATATATATATTTCTTTAAAAAAAAATATTTTTCAGTGTTTTTTCTTTACATTTCCATGTTTTGATTGAAAATGAAAGAAAAATAAAAAAAAATATTAACTTATATTGCAATTCATTTTTTTCTCTCAAAATTGCATAAATTATGCCCATTTCAAAAATCGCTTTTTGGAAAATTAAAATCTCATCTTAGAAAGACCATCTTTTTTTTTTAGTTAAGAAGAAAGGAATCTATGCCGTTTAACGAAAGAAGTTCTTTTTCACCGAAAATGTAGGTTTTTTGATGATTTTCTGCTTAATTCATTGTTTTAATAAATAATAAGCAAAAAACAATGAATATTGTGACAATATACTTTATTCTCAAAAATTTCGTAAATGACGTGTTTTTCAACGTTTTTAGGAGTATTAACGGCATTATACACAAAAGCCATTTTTGCAAGTAAAATATATGCAATTTCTATAGAGACAGAATTTCTGCCTAAAAAGTTACTCTTTGAAATATTTTTATCTTATTTTCATTTGTTGGTTTAAGGAAACCAAAAAATACATCTTTTTTTTTGCGAGAAAATTTCTTTTCTCTAAAATTTACAAACTTCCAATTTATATGTTTTTACCCTTATTTTACGATGATATTTTTTTTCTCTAGAACTCCATAAATTACTCTTTTTTCAATGTTTTCTACAGATTTAGAAAGAAAAGTATGTTTTTACATCCAAAAGTGAGTTTTTCAGTAGTTTTCTTTTAATTTTCATGATTTAATTAAAAACAAGACCAATTCACTATATATTTTTTTCTTTAAAGATACATAAACTACCCTATTTTAACTTTTTTTTGGTTTTAACAACATTTTTATGAAAATCCTTTTTTCATGTTACATAAAATGTGACACAAGCCATTTCAATTAAAAAATATATATATTTCTTTTAGAAAAAGGATTTTTCAGTGTTTTTCTATACATTTCCATGTTTTGATTGAAAATGAAGGAAAAAGAAAGAAATCTATTAACTTTTTATTGTAATTCATTTTATTTCTCTCAAATTTGCACAAATTATGCCCTTTTTAGCGTTTTTACGAGCATTAACATATCATCTAAGAAAGACCAACTTTTTTTAGTTAACAAGAAATGAACATAAGCCATTTCACGAAAAAAGTTTCTTTTTATCGGAAAAGTAGTATTTTCTATGATTTTCTTTTTATTTCATTGTTTTCATAAAAAAATTAAAAAAAACAATGAATATTGCGACAATACACTTTATTCTAAAAAATTTCATTAATGACGTGTTTTTCAACGTTTTTAGGAGTATTAACGGCATTTTACACAAAACCCCCTTTTACAAGTATAATATATGCAATTTGTATAAAGACAAAATTTCTGCCTAAAAAGTTACTTTTTCAATGTTTTTATCTTATTTTCATTTGTTGGTGGACGAAAACCAAAAAAATAAATACCTTTTTCCGACAATATTTCGTTTATGTAAAATTACACATACTATTTTTATGTTTTTATCCATATTTTACGATAATATTTTTTTTCTCTAAAACTGCATAAATGAACTTTTTTTTAATGTTTTTAAGAGATTTAAAAAAAAAGTATGTTTTTACATCCATAAGTGAGTTTTTCCGTAATTTTCTTTTTATTTTCATGGTTTAATTAAAAACAAGACCAATACACTATATATTTATTTTCTTTAAAGTTACATAAGCTACCATATTTAAACGTTTTTGTTGGTTTTAACAACATTTTAAAGAAAATCCCTTTTTTATGTTACATAAAATGTAACACAAGCAATTTCAATGAAAAAAATATATATTTCTTTTAGAAAAAGGATTTTTCAGTGTTTTTTCTTTGCATTCCCATGTTTATATTGAAAATTAAGGAAAAAGCAAAAAATATACTAACTTTTTATTGCAATTAATTTTTTTCTCTCAAAATTGAACAAATTATCCCCTTTTCAGCGTTTTTAGGAGAATTAACATCTCAACTAAGAAACACCATCTTTTTTTAGTTAAGAGGAAAGGAATATAAGCCATTTCACGAAAAAAGTTCCTTTTCATTGAAAAAGTTGATTTTTCGATGATTTTCTTCTTATTTTATTGTTTTCATAAAAAAAAAACAATGAATATTGCAAAAATATACTTTTTTCTCAAAATTTTCATAAATGACATGTTTTTCAACATTTTTACGAGTATTAACGGCATTTTACACAAAACCCCCTTTTAAAAGTATAATATATGCAATTTGTATAAAGACAGAACTTCTGCCTAAAAAGTGACTTTTTCAATGTTTTTATCTTATTTTCATTTGTTGGTGTAAGAAAACAAAAAAAAACATTCTTTTTTGCGACAATATTTTTCCAAAATTGAACAAACTACCCATTTATATGTTTTTATTCTTATTATACGATAATATATTTTTTTCTCTAAAACTGCATAAATGACCCTTTTTTCATTGTTTTTCAGAGATTTAAAAAAAAAGTTTGTTTGTATATCCAAAAGTGAGTTTTTCAGTAATTTTCTTTTAATTTTCATGTTTTAATTAAAAACAAAACCAATGCACTATATATTTTTTTCTCTTTAAAGTTACATAAACTACCCTATCTTAACCTTTTTATTGGTTTTAACAACATTTTGAAGAAAATCTCTTTTTCATGTTACATAAAATGTAACACAAGACATTTCAATAAAAATATATATATATATTTCTTTGAGAAAAAGGATTTTACAGTGTTTTTTCTTTATATTTCCATATTTTGATTAAAAATGAAGCAAAAAGCAAAAAATATATTAACTTTTTATTGCTATTCCTTTTTTTCCCAAAATTGCATAAATTATCCACTTTTCAGCATCTTTAGGAGAAATAACATCTCATCTGAGAAAGACCATCTTTCTTTTAGTTAAGAAAAAAGGAATATATGCCATTTCATGAAAAAAGTTCCTTTTTACCGAAAAAGTATATTTTTCGATACTTTTCTACTTATTTCATTGTTTTAATTTAAACTAAACAAAAAAATATAAATATTGCGATAATATACATTTTTCTAAAAAATTTCATAAAACACGTATTTTTCAACGTTTTTAGGAGTATTAACAGCATTTTACACAAAACCCCCTTTAACAAGTATAGTATATGCAGTTCGTATAAAGAAAAAATTTCTGCCTAAAAACTTACTTTTACAATGTTTTTATCTTATTTTATTTTGTTGGTGGAAAAAAAAACAAGGAATACATTCTTTTTTGCGACCATATATTCTTTCTCTAAAATTGCAAAAACTATCCATTTTTATGTTTTTATCCTTATTTTACGATAATATATTTCTTTCTCTAAAACTGCATAAATGAACCTTTCTTCAATGTTTTTCAGAGTTTTTAAAAAAGTATTTTTTACATCCAAAAAGTGAGTTTTTCGGTAATTTTCTTTTAATTTTCATGTTTTAATTAAAAACAAGACGAAACAACCTTTTTATTAGTTTTAACAACATTTTGAAGAAAATCTCTTTTTCATGTTACATATAATGTAATACAAATTATTTCAATGAAAAAAAAGTATATATTTTTTAGAAAAAGGATTTTTCTGTGTATTTTCTTTATATTTCTATGTTTTGATTGAAAATGAAGGAAAAGCACGAAATATATTATTTTTTTATTGCAATTCATTTTTTTTTCTCTCAAAATTGCATAAATTATCCCCTTTTCATTGTTTTTAGAATTAACTTCTCATCTTAGAAAGACGATCTTATTTTAGTTAAGAAGAAAATAATATATGCCATTTCACGGAAAAAAGTTCCTTTTTACAGAAAAAGTAGATTTCTCGATGATTTTCTGCTTACTCCATTGTTTTCATAAAAAATAAACAAAAAACAATGAATATTGCGACAATACACTTTTTTCTCAAAAATTTCATAAATGACGTGTTTTTCAACGTTTTAAGGTGTATTAACGGCATTTTATACAAAACCCACTTTACAAGTATAATATATTTAATTTGTATAAAGACAAAATTTCTGCCTAAAAAGTTACTTTTTATAATGTTTTTATATTCTTTTCATTTGTTGGAGGAAGAAAACCAAAAAATACATTTTTTTTTTGCGACAATATTTCTTTTCTCTAAAATTGCAGAAACTACCAATTTTTATGTTTTTATCCTTAGTTTACGATAATATATTTTTTCTCTAAAACGGCATAAATTACCCTTTTTTCAATGTTTTTGAAAGATTTAGAAAAAAAGTATGTTTTTACATCCAAAAGTGAGTTTTTCAGTAGTATTCTTTTAATTTTGTTGTTGTTGTTTTAACAACTTTTTTTATGAAAAACCCCTTTTCATGTTACATAAAATGTAATGCAATCCATTTCAATTAAAAAATATATATATTTCTTTTAGAAAAAGGATTTTTCAATGTTTTTTTCTATACATTTCCGTGTTTTGATTGAAAATGAAGGCAAATGCAAGAAACATATTAACTTTTTATTGAAATTCATTTTTTTTCTCTCTAAATTGCTCAAATTATCCTGTTTTCAGCGTTTTTATGAGAATAAACATATCATCTAAGAAAGACCATCTTTTTTTAGTTAACAAGAAAGGAATATAAGCCATTTCACGAAAAAAGTTCCTTTTCATCAGAAAAGTAGTTTTTTCGATAATTTTCTGCTTATTTCATTGTTTTCATTAAAAAAAATAAACAAAAGACAATGAATATTGCGACAATATAGTTTATTCTCGAAAATTTCGTGAACGACTTGTTTTTCAACGTTTTTAGGAGTATTAAAGGCATTTTACATAAAACCCTGTTTTATAAGTATCATATATGAAATTTGTATAAAAACAAAATTTCTGCCTAAAAAGTTACTTTTTCAATGTTTTTTATTTTATGTTCATTTGTTGGTGGAAGAAAACCAAAAAATACTTTCTTTTTTTGCGAATATATTACTTTTCTCTTAAATTGCACAAACTACCCATTTTTGTTTTTAGTCTTATTTTACGTTAATATATTTTTTTCTCTAAAACCGCATAAATGACCCTTTTTTCAATGTTTTTTAGTGAATTAGAAAAAAAGTATGTTTTTACATCCAAAAGTAAGTTTTTCAGTAATTTTCTTTTAATTTTCATGTTTTAATTAAAAACAAGACCAAACAAACTTTATATTGGTTTTAACAACATTTTGAAGAAAATTCTTTTTTCATGTTAAATAAAATGTAATACAAGCCTTTTCATTGAAAAAATATATATATTTCTTTTAGAAAAAGTATTTTTAAGTGTTTTTTTTATTTTACATTTCCATGTTTATATTGAAAATGAAGGAAAAAGCAAGAAATGTATTAACTTTTTATTGAAATTAATTTTTTCTCTCAAAATTTCATAAATTATCTTTTTTTAAGCGTTTTTAGAAAAATTAACATCTCATCTGAGAAAGACCATCTTTTTTTTAGTTAACAAGAAAGGAATATATGACATTTCACGAAAAAAGTTCCTTATCACCGAAAAAGTAGATTTTTTCATGATTCTCTGCCTATTCCATTGTTTTAATTAAAAATAAACAAAAAACAATGAATATTGGGACAATATACTTTTTTCCAAAAAATTTCATTAATGACGTGTTTTTCAACGTTTTTAGGAGTAGTAACGGCATTTTACACAAAACCCCCATCTACAAGTATCATATATGCAATTTGTATAAAGACAAAATTTCTCCCTAAAAAGTGACTTTTTCAATGTTTTTGTCTTATTTTTATTTATTGGTGGAAGAAAGCTAAAAAATACATTTTTTTTTTGCGACAATATTTCTTTTCTCTAAAATTGCACAAACTATCCATTTTTATGTTTTTATCCTTATTTTACGATAATATATTTCTTTCTCTAAAACTGCATAAATGACCCTTTTTTCAATGTTTTTTTTGAGAGATTTTAAAAAAAGTATTTTTTTACATCCAGAAGTGAGTTTTTCGGTAATTTTCTTTTAATTTTCATGTTTTAATTAAAAACAAGACGAAACAACCTTTTTATTAGTTTTAATAAACATTTTGAAGAAAATCTCTTTTTCATGTTACATATAATGTAATACAAGCCATTTCAATGAAAAAAAATACATATATTTTTTAGAAAAAGAATTTTTCAGTGTCTTTTCTTTACATTTCTATGTTTTGATTGAAAATGAAGGAAAAAGATAAAAATATATTAAGTTTTATTGCAATTCATTTTTTCTCAAAATTGCATAAAATATGCCCTTATCAGCGTTTTTAGGAAAATTAACATCTCATCTAAGAAAGACCATCATTTTTTAGTTTAGAAGAAAGTAATACATCCCATTTCACGTAAAAAGTTCCTTTTCACCGAAAAAGTAGGTTTTTTTTATGATTTTCTGCTTATTTCAATGTTCTCATGAAAAATAAACAAAAAACAATGAATATTGCGACAAAATACTTTTAACTCAAAATTTCTATAGATGACGTGTTTTTCAACGTTTTAGGAGTATTAACGACATTTTACACAAAACCCCCTTTTACATGTGTAATATATGCAATTTGTATAATGACAAAATTTCTTCCTGAAAAGTGACTTTTTTAATGTTTTTATCTTATTCTCATTTGTTGGTGGAAAAATTTATGTTTTATCCTTATATAACGATATTTTTTTTCTCTCTACAACTGCATAAATGACATTTTTTTCAATGTTTTTCAGACATTTAGAAAAAAACTATGTTTTTCATCCAAAAGAGGGTTTTTTTAGTAATTTTCTTTTAATTTTTATGTTTTAATTAAAAACAAGACCAATGCACTATATATTTTTATTCTCACAAATTTCGTAAACGACGTGTTTTTCAACGTTTTTAGGAGTATTAACGGCATTTTACATAAAACCCTCTTTTATAAGTATCATATATGAAATTTGTATAAAAACAAAATTTCTGCCTAAAAAGTTACTTTTTCAATGTTTTTATTTTATTTTCATTTGTTGGTGGAAGAAACCCCAAAAATACTTTTTTTTTTTTTCGACAATATTACTTTTCTCTTAAATTGCACAAAATACCCATTTTTGTTTTTAGTCTTATTTTACGACAATATATTTTTTTCTCTAAAACTGCATAAATGACCCTTTTTTCAATGTTTTTCAGTAAATTAGAAAAAAAGTATGTTTTTACATCCAAAAGTAAGTTTTTCAGTGATTTTCTTTTAATTTTCAAGTTTTAATTAAAAACAAGATTAAACAAACTTTATATTGGTTTTAACAACATTTTGAAGAAAATTCCTTTTTCATGTTACATAAAATGTAATACAAGCCATTTCATTGAAAAAAATATATATTTCTTTTAGAAAAAGTATTTTTAAGTGTTTTTTTTTTTTTTTTTACATATCCATGTTTATATTGAAAATGATGGAAAAAGCAAGAAATATATTAACTTTTTATTGAAATTAATTTTTCTCTCAAAATTCCATAAATTATCCTTTTTTAAGCGTTTTTATGAAAATTAACATCTCATCTAAGAAAGACCATCTTTTTTTAGTTAACAAGAAAGGAATATATGACATTTCACGAAAAAAGTTCCTTATCACCGAAAAAGTAGATTTTTTCATGATTCTATGCCTATTCCATTGTTTTGATTAAAAGTAAACAAAAAAACAATGAATATTGTGACAATATACTTTTTTCTAAAAAAATTCATTAATGACGTGTTTTTCAACGTTTTTAGGAGTATTAGCGGCATTTTACACAAAACCCCAATTTACAAGTATCATATATGCAATTTCTATAAAGACAAAATTTCTGCCTAAAAAGTGACTTTATCAATGTTTTTGTCTTATTTTTATTTATTGGTGGAAAAAAGCTGAAAAATGCATTCTTTTTTGCGACAATATTTCTTTTCTCTAAAATTGCACAAACTATCCATTTTTATGTTTTTATCCTTATTTTACGATAATATATTTCTTTCTCTAAAGCTGCATAAATGACCCTTTCTTCAATGTTTTTTCAGAGATTTTAAAAAAGTATTTTTTTACATACAAAAGTGAGTTTTTCGGTATTTTTTTTTTATTTTTCATGTTTTAATTAAAAACAAGACGAAACAACCTTTTTATTAGTTTTAACAACATTTTGAAGAAAATCTCTTTTTCATGTTACATATAATGTAATAAAAGCCATTTCAATGAAAAAAATATATATTTTTTTTAGAAAAAGGATTTTTCAGTGTCTTTTCTTTACATTTCTATGTTTTCATTGAAAATGAAGGAAAAAGATAAAAATATATTAAGTTTTTTTGCAATTCATTTTTTCTCAAAATTGCATAAATTATGCCCTTATCAGCGTTTTTAGGAAAATTAACATCTCATCTAAGAAAGACCATCATTTCTTAGTTTAGAAGAAAGGAATGCATGCCATTTCAAGTAAAAAGTTCCTTTTCACCGAAAAAGTAGTTTTTTTTTATGATTTTCTGCTTATTTCACTGTTCTCATGAAAAATAAACAAAAAACAATGAATATTGCGACAATATACATTTTTCTAAAATTTTTTATAGATGACGTGTTTTTCAACGTTTTAGGAGTATTAACGACATTTTACACAAAACCCCCTTTTACATGTATAATATATGCAATTTGTATAATGACAAAATTTCTTCCGGAAAAGTGACTTTTTCAATGTTTTTATCTTATTATCATTTGTTAGTGGAAAAAAACAAAAAAATACATTCTCTTTTGCGACAATATTTCTATTCTCTAAAATTGCACAAACTACTCATTTTTATGTTTTATCCTTATATAACGATATTTTTTTCTCTCTACAACTGCATAAATGATTTTTTTTTTCAATGTTTTTCAGAGATTTAGAAAAAAGTATGTTTTTATATCCAAAAGAGAGTTTTTTAGTAATTTTCTTTTATTTTTATGTTTTAATTAAAAACAAGACCAATGCACTATATATATTTTTTTTCTCTTTAAGTTACATAAATTACCCTATTTAAACCTTTTTATTGGTTTTAACAACATTTTGAAGAAAATCCCTTTTTTTCATGTTACATAAAATGTAATACAAAAATATATATTTCTTTTAGGAAAATGATTTTCTGTAATTTTTCTTTATTTTTCTATGTTTTGATTGAAAATTAAGGAAAAGCACGAAATATATTAATTTTTTATTGCAGTTCATTTTTTTTTCTCAAAATATCATAAATTATCCCCTTTTCAGCGTTTTTATGAGAATTAACATCTCATCTTAGAAAGACGATCTTATTTTAGTTAAGAAGAAAATAATATATGCCATTTCACGAAAAAAAGTTGTTTTTTACAGAAAAAGTAGATTTCTCTATGATTATCTGCATATTTCATTGTTTTCATAAAAAATAAACAAAAAACAATGAATATTGTAACAATATACTTTTTTCTCAAAAACTTCATAAATGACGTGTTTTTCAGCGTTTTTCAACGGTGTGTTAACGGCATTTTATACAAAACCCACTTTACAAGTATAATAAATTTAATTTGAATAAAAACAAAATTTCTGCCTAAAATGTAACTTTGTTCAATGTTTTTATATTCTTTTCATTTGTTGGTGGAAAAAAAACAAAAAATACATTTTTTTGCGACAATATTTCTTTTCTCTAAAATTGCACAAACTACCAATTTTTGTTTTTATCCTTATTTTACGATAATATTTTTTTTCTCGAAAACGGCAAAAATTACCCTTTTTTCAATATTTTTCAAAGATTTAGAAAAAAAGTATGTTTTTACATCCAAAAGTGAGTTTTTCAGAAGTATTCTTTTAATTTTCATTATTTAATTAAAAACAAAACCAATACACTTTATATATTTTTTTCTTTAAAGATACATAAACTACCCTATTTAAACCTTTTTGTTGTTGTTTTAACAACAGTTTTATGAAAATCCCTTTTTTATGTTACATAAAATGTAATGCAATCCATTTCAATTAAAAAGTATATTTATTTCTTTTAGAAAAAGGATTTTTCTGTGTTTTTTCTATGCATTTCCATGTTTTGCTTGAAAATGAAGGAAAATGCAAGAAATATATTAACTTTTTATTGCAATTCATTTTTTTTTTCTCTCATAATTGCTCAAATTATCCTGTTTTCAGCGTTTTTATAAGAATAAACATATCATCCAAGAAAGACCATCTTTTTTTAGTTAACAAGATAGGAATATAAGACATTTCACGAAAAAAGTTCCTTTTCATCAGAAAAGTAGTTTTTTCGATAATTTTCTGCTTATTTCATTGTTTTCATAAAAAATAAACAAAAAACAATGAATATTGCGACAATATAGTTTATTCTCAAAAATTTCGTAAACGACGTGTTTTTCAACGTTTTTAGGAGTATTAACGTCATTTTACATAAAATGTATCATATATGAAATTTGTATAAAAACAAAATTTCTGCCTAAAAAGTAACTTTTTCAATGTTTTTATTTTATTTTCATTTGTTGGTGGAGGAAAACCAAAAAATACTTTTTTTTTTTTGCGACAATATTACTTTTCTCTTAAATTGCACAAACTACCCATTTTTGTTTTTAGTCTTATTTTACGATAATATATTTTTTTCTCTAAAACTGCATAAATGACCCTTTTTTCAATGTTTTTCAGTGAATCAGAAAAAAAGTATGTTTTTACATCCAGAAGTAAGTTTTTCAGTAATTTTCTTTTAATTTTCATGTTTCAATTAAAAACAAGACCAAACAAATTTTATATTAGTTTGAACAACATTTTGAAGAAAATTCCTTTTTCATGTTACATAAAATGTAATACAAGCCATTTCATTGAAAAAATATATATTTCTTTTAGAAAATGTATTTTTAAGTGTTTTTTTTTTTTTTTACATTTCTATGTTTATATTGAAAATGAAGGAAAAAGCAAGCAATATATTAATTTTTATTGAAATTAATTTTTTCTTTCAAAATTCCATAAATTGTCCTTTTTTAAGCGTTTTTAGGAAAATTAACATCTCATCTAAGAAAGACATTTTTTTTTTAGTTAACAAGAAAGGAATACATGCCATTTTACGAAAAAAGTTCCTTTTCACCGAAAAAGTAGGTTTTTTTGATGATTTTCTGCTTATTTCACTGTTTTCATAAAAAAATAAACAAAAAACAATGAATGTTGCGACAATATACTTTTTTCTCAAAATTTTTATTGATGACGTGTTTTTCAACGTTTTAGGAGTATTAACGACATTTTACACAAAACCCCCTTTTTCATGTATAATATATGCAATTTGTATAATGAAAAAAATTCTTCCAGAAAAGTGACTTTTTCAATGTTTTTATCTTATTATCATTTGTTGGTGGAAAAAAAAAAAACATTCTCTTTTGCGACAATATTTCTTTTCTCTAAAATTGCACAAACTACCCATTTTTATGTTTTATCCTTATATAACGATATTTTTTTTTCTCTCTTCAACTGCATAAATGGCATTTTTTTCAATGTTTTTCAGAGATTTAGAGAAAAGTATGTTTTTACACACACACACACACACACACACACACACACACACACACACACACACACACACACACACACACACACACACACTTTCAAAACTATAAGAGTGCATGAGAGACTATGATAAATCTTGTTTCCCTATCTACCTATCTATATATTTATCAAAACTATCTATCTATCTAAAGCACTACCCAATTATACACGACCAACACAATCTTAACCAAAGCAACTGAACATCCTTTCCTACTTAAGCATAACATTCTTACCTCCTCAAAATCAGTACCCTCCTGTAGTATGTCACTAACTGTACTTATCTACACACTGTTCCTCCTTATTTCCACAGCAGTTTTTCGTATGCCCTTTCATGTGCCTATCTAGATACGGATCCTCCATATGTCCATTACTGTTCTTATCAAGAAACCGTATGTACTCATCTGAAAACCGTATAAACTTATCTGAAAAACATATGTACTGATCTGAAAACCGTGTGTACTTATTTGGAAACCGTATGTACTTATCTGAAAACCGTATATACCTAAACTGAAAACCCTGTGTACTTATTTGGAAACCGTATGTACTTATCTGAAAACTGTGAGTTCTTATCTTAAAACCGTGAATACTTATTTGGAAAGTATGTACCGTCACTTCGTACTTCCTCATGGTCGCTGCATCCTTGTCTTTACTACGGCATCCTTACCCTCGAGAGAAAAAATACATTTTTCCTCTAGTTTTGTCCTCGTCTTCCTTACCGTGTCTTCCTCGTCTCCTTTCTTCCCTTCT
>CM035195.1:12244019-12270298 GCA_020233015.1 Callinectes sapidus | reverse complement strand
AAGTGGAAATGTCTTTGGCTCTCTCTGTCAGGGGTATTTGCCAGTATCCCCGCACAAGATCAAGTTTAGTTTCAAACTTAGCACACCCTAAGGCGTCAATACATGCATCCACTCTTGGCAAGGGATAAGAGTCTGACTTTGTGAGAGAGTTCACTTTCCGATAATCTACACAGAATCGGAACGTGCCATCAGGCTTGGGAACTAAAGTCACGGGTGACGACCACTCACTAATACATGGTGTAATAAGACCACGGTCAAGCATATACTTATCTCATCCTGCATGGCCTGGTAACGACTAGGATGAACTCTATAAGGGGGCAGTTTAACAGGCGTAGAACAACCCACATCTATATCATGATAAGTTAGGTTAGTTTGTCCAGGGGAGGCACCAAAAACAGACGGATACTTTTGTAAAAGGGACACTAGTTCAGTAGACTGGGGAGAAGTAACGTGTGACAGCTTCTCGTTCAACTGAGCAAAAGCGTCACTGTTTTCCTCCGACCACTGCGTCACACTTTGAAAGTACGGGGGAAAACTAAGCTCATCACTCTCAAAATCACCTTCATCCTGGATCAAGCTACATGCAACACTAGGCAAGGAATGGGAACGGTGATATGGCTTCAACATGTTTACATGACAGAGTTGATGCCTTTTCCGCCTATCAGGTGTTTCTACACGATAATCCGTCTCACCCACTCGCTTGCAAACTCTATAGGGTCCCGAAAACTTTGCAGATAACGGTTGACCCTGGAATGGTAGCAACACTAGCACTTCATCATTCTCCTGGAACGTTCTTTCCCTCGCTTTTCTATCATACCATTCTTTCATATGGCCTTGAGCCTGAGTTAAGTTAGTATGGGCCATCTGTAAGCCCTGAGCGAGGCGTTCCTTAAAGTCAGTCACATATTGCAACACACTAGGAGGAGGACCAACAGTACCACTCCACCTCTCCGTCACTAACATCAACGGTCCTCGAACGTGATGTCCAAAAATTAACTCATGTGGGGAAAAACCAAGAGATTCTGAGGGCACCTCTCGGGTGGCAAACAGTAAGAAGGGAACCCCTTTATCCCAATCCTGTCCCGTTTCCTCACAGTATTTACGTAGCATAGACTTCAATGTCTGGTGGTAGCGTTCAAGTGCGCCCTGTGAATGAGGATGGTACGCACTAGAAACTACATGTGCTATGCCTAATTCTGCTAAGCTCTCCCCAAACAACTTGGACATAAAGTTTGTGCCCTGATCTGATTGTACCTCCAAAGGCAACCCAAACTTTGTAAAAAAGTGCAAAAGTTCCCTTACCACTACCTTGGCATGAATAGTGCGTAGAGGGATAGCTTCAGGGTATCTCGTGGCCACATCAAGAATTGTAAGGAGGTAACTATACCCTGAAGAAGTTTTAGGTAAGGGCCCCACAATGTCCACAATGATCCTTTCAAAGGGGTTTTGCATGACAGGTATAGGTTTAAGTGGGCTAACAGGCACTGGTTGGTTTGGCTTACCAGCGACTTGACAAGGGTGACACTCCTTGACGAAGCGGGAGACATCCGTCTTCATGTGCTTCCAGTAGAAGTGTTTCCTCAAGCGTTGTAGGGTTTTGCGGACTCCAAGATGTCCAGCATGAGCCATCTCCAGCAGCTGACGGGGACAATGCTGTGGGACCACGAGCTGGTGTGACTCCCACACTCCATCATCAACATTAACATGAAGGGGTCTATACCTCCTCCATAATAACCCATTTTTCACATAAAATACAACACCACTTTCATTTTGACATACATCCTCATCCACTGCAATATTCCTAAGAGGTGTAAGCTGAGGATCACTCAACTGTAAGTCCCTAAATTTAGACAAACCAATATCATTGAAGGGAGTAGGTAATGGGGGTTCAAACATTTGAGCCAGAGCAACTTCCTCAACTGCAGCAGGCACGTCAAGCTGGCTAATCACTGCACCATCAACCTCCATACTACCCTTATCACTGTTCTTACCCATACCACTCTCCGCCACACTCTCAGGGGGAGTGTTCATCACCTTTGCCATAGAACGAGTTACGGCACACACATTAAACACCTCAGGATGCTGCTGCTCCAAAGATACAGTTTCTGGAACACACACAGGCTCGCTAGAAACAATGGGATGAGGAAAAACTTTGGCACCGGCAATGTCATTCCCTAGGAGAAGGTCTATACCTGGTATTGGTAGGCTTTCAACTACGCCCACATCTGCTGTTGCCTTCACCAGTTCACAATCTAAATGAACATTTACTTTGGGGAATGTATCAAATCCAGCAACCCCTCTAATAAGAATAGTCTCACAACTTTCAAATGGTTTACCCGTAGGGTTAATGAGCAAAGATCCAGTAGCTCCAGTATCCCTAAGAATAGTAACAGGGTATTTCTGACCACTAAGAGTAACATAACCAGGAAAAACTAAGGGACTGCATGACTCAATAGGGGTGGAAGTATAAGACAAAACAACATCACTTCCCGGTTTAGTCTGGTCCGCAGCTGGTGTGCTCTTCACCACCTGGGCAATCGGACGAGTATCTTGTGGGTCAGCCACACATGTCATCTGTGGAGCTGGAAGACGCATCCTCGAGCCTGCGAACGAGAATGAATGAGACTTTGTCACACCACCACTACCGTGCTTAGCAAAGCATCGGTTCTCAGTGTGCCCCGATTTACGGCAATAGTTACAATAATAGGGGGAATTAAATCTTGCCGGGGGCGGTTGTGGTTTCCTAGGAGGCTGGGAAGCACCCATGCCAGGAACTTTGTTAGGGTGATGGACAGGTTTTTTAGGAAAATTGGATCTACCAGAATAGTGAGAATTCTTGTGAGGTTGAAAAGGATGGTTAGTGTTGGTAGGACGATTAGTCAGACCCCGAGCAGGGTCAAGGTCACCAGCACCATACGCAGCTCTCATATTAACCCAGTAATGGTCAGCCTGAGTGGCAGCAACTTTAACTTGGCTGAGATCAATGTTCTTATCTCTGAGGTAGAAGTCTGTCTCCTTTGGCACTTTTGACAAAAATTGTTCCACTAACACCAATTGATACAATTTGGCACCATCCACCTCCTCATCCCCATTCATTACATCACAGGATCTGAGCCACATCAAAAATGAATGTTCAAGCCTGGTAGCAAAATCCATGTATGACTCTTCAGGCTTTTTATGAACTTTCCTAAAAGTTTGCCGGTAGGCTTCAGGAGTAAGAGTGTATATTTTAAGAATCTCAGATTTCATGTAATCATAATCAGCGCACTGAGAAAATGTAAGGTTATCATAAACTTTTCTGGCTTTCCCCGTAAAAGAAGTCTGGGCAATTACTGACCATTCCTTCCTCGGCCACTCCAGACCCATGGATGTTTTCTCAAATGCATTGAAAAACCCTAACACATCATTTTCATTAAAAGAGGGAATAACCTTGATGCGATCAGAGAAGTTTTTACAGAAGCTAGACTGTTGGTGAGGAGAGCCAGTTAATCCTCCTGCCTGAAGTTTCTCACGTTCAAGCCTATTTTTATCCTGTTCTAGCTCTAATTCCTTAAGTCTGAGATACTCACTAGAACTCAAAGCAGGGGGAATTACCTCAGGATGAACACTAGAGGTGGGGGAAGGTGAGCGATTTCGTTCATCTCTACCTCGATCGCCACCAGCGTCAGGGTTAAAAATACCGTAAATTTCTTCCTTCAGGGTATTAAGCAAAGACCTTTTGTTGCTCCCCAATGGGAGGCTAAGTTGATAATAAGAAGCCAGTAATCCCAACTCATGTTTATCAAGCTCCTCTAACTCCTCTGGCGAAGGATTAGAGGCTAAAAATTTAGCCACATCAGTATGGTTAATAATGTTAACCGGACGCTCTGACTCCTGATCATTCTCCATGATGTAATGTTCACAAAACACTTCCACAGAAATTACACATTCAGAAAAATATTAATGTAGTCACAAACCTTTACAACACTGCTGGAACACAAATAGGTTAGTGACATACTTGGAAATAATTATAATTATTAACTATCCTGGCGAGGTCGCCACTTTCTATGTTACGACCCCAGGTTAAACCCTGACAAGGTTCCCAACCCAACTGGGGAGACCTGCCAATAAGAGAAGTCAATGAATAGTAAGGCCACGTTACAACGGGTTTAACGCTTTGGGTTAACTCAGGGGGGTAACTAGAAAAGAAAAAAAAGATAAAATTAATATAATGAACATAAGTTCTAGGGGATGGAGACTTAAGAAAAGAGTCTCATATATTCACAAGGTTTATTCACAAATAATTAAGTTTAGGAATTAAGTTTAACCAGGATAAAAATAAGTCAGGTCCGTTACCGTTTAAGGAATTATAATCACTTCCAGTAAAATTAAAATAACACAAAAAATTAAATGTTTCACCTCAAAAATAGGAATAATTCAAGAACTAAGAGACACCAAAATAACTGAGAAAGACCCACACACGCTGGTGATCACATACACACCAGTTCAGAAACCGAATAAATCCCGGATTACACAGAGAAAATAAACACCAGAACACACCATAATAACGTTCACAAGAAAATAGCACCACAACTTGTTAACACCCGTAGCTGAATCACCATAATAAGAAATGAACCCAACACAATGCAATAATGATGCTAAGATAAAGGAAACTGGGCGGGCACCGACAAAATGGCGTATCTGAGGGGATTACACGAATCACGAAAAAAACACCCGTCACCACTCTCGCCAAAATACCACAATAAATCAAGGACAAACCCTTACACCAAATAACCCGTAAAACATCTCAACACATTGGCAATAATTGTGCCTAAAAGACAGAATCCTAGCACCAAGAATAAGAACAATAGGAAAATACTCAGCCCGGTACAAAGAGAGACACCACTGCGTCTGGTCCCCTCTCCCCTCGCCCGCTCGCTCAGGTCTGTCTCTCCCCTGCCCGGTTTTCGTCCGTCGCGCTTCTCTCTCCCTCCTCGGCGGAGGAACACCATTACGTCACACAACGCCTCTTCCACCTCAAGGCCTTAATTACAACTCCCTACCGCGAACGGAAATTAAACTATTATTCTAACAATACATTTACACAATTATAATATAGATACATGCATCACAAATAAATTCATATATGGCACTACATAATTAGCTTCCCTCGGGGGAGCGACGCGGTGCGTACTCGACCTTCACAGAGCAGCTTTGTTTGTCACATAAATTCCGCTGACCTGACAAAACGTGACCCGGCTAGTCACCAATGAACCTTCTAGACGCTACGCAGTTATGTGAACATTACAATATATTTACGAATAACGAAATTACATACATATAGTAAATAATAGTATAAGGTATATATATATAAAGAATGGGCTGTCCTGGGAACATTACATATAGTTACATACAAACAAACATTGCTCGCAGGACACCAATAATAATATTTAACGTCAATACCTGACGGTCGTAACAAACGATATATTTTTTTCTCTTTATAACTGCATAAATGACATTTTTTTCAATGTTTTTCAGAGATTTATAAAAAAGCATGTTTTTACATCCAAAAGAGAGTGTTTTAGTAATTTTCTTTTAATTTCTATGTTTTAATTAAAAACAAGACCAATACACTATATATTTTTTCTCTTTAAGTTACATAAATTACCCTTTTTAAACCTTTTTATTGGTTTTAACAACATTTTGAAGAAAATCCTTTTTTTCATGTTACATAAAATGTAATACAAAAATCTATATTTCTTTTAGAAAAATTATTTTCAGTAATTTTTCTTTATTTTTCTATGTTTTGATTGAAAATGAAGGAAAAGCATGAAATGTATTAATTTTTTATTGCAATTCATTTTTTTTTCTCAAAATTGCATAAATTATCCCCTTTTCAGCGTTTTTAGGAGAATTAACATCTCATCTTAGAAAGACGATTTTATTTTAGTTAAGAAGAAAATAATATATGCCATTTCACGAATAAAGTTCCTTTTTACAGAAAAAGTAGATTTCTCGATGATTATCTGCATATTTCATTGTTTTCATAAAAAATAAACAAAAAAACAATGAATATTGCAACAATATACTTTTTTCTCAAAAACTTCATAAATGACGTGTTTTTCAACGTTTTAAGGTGTATTAACGGCATTTTATACAAAACCCACTTTACAACAATAATATATTTAATTTGTATAAAGACAAAATTTCTGCCTAAAAAGTTACTTTTTTCTATGTTTTTATATTCTTTCCATTTGTTGGTGGAAGAAAACCAAAAAAAACATTTTTTTTTTTTTTTGCGACAATATTTCTTTTCTTTAAAATTGCACAAACTACCAATTTTTATGTTTTTATCTTTATTTTACGATAATATCTTTTTCTCTAAAACGGCATAAATTACCCTTTTTTCAATGTTTTTCAAAGATTTAGAAAAAAAAGTATGTTTTTACATTTAAAAGTGAGTATTTAGTAGTATTCTTTTAATTTTCATTATTTAATTAAAAACAAAACCAATACACTTTATATATTTTTTTCTTTAAAGATACATAAACTACCCTATTTAAACCTTTTTTTTTGTTGTTTTAACAACATTTTTATGAAAATCCCTTATTCATGTTACATAAAATGTAATGCTATCCATTTCAATTAAAAAATATATATATATATTTCTTTTAGAAAAAGGATTTTTCAGTGTTTTTTCTATACATTTCCATGTTTTGATGGAAAATGAAGGAAAATGCAAGAAATATATTAACTTTTTATTGAAATTAATTTTTTTTTCTCTCAAAATTGCTCAAATTATCCTGTTTTCAGCGTTTTTATGAGAATAAACATATCATCTAAGAAAGACCATCTTTTTTTAGTTAACAAGAAAGGAATATAATCCATTTCACGAAAAAAGTTCCTTTTCATCAGAAAAGTAGTTTTTTCGATAATTTTCTGCTTATTTCATTGTTTTCATAAAAAAATAATCAAAAGACAATGAATATTGCGACAAAATAGTTTACTCTCAAATATTTCGTAAACGACTTGTTTTTCAACGTTTTTAGGAGTATTAAAGGCATTTTACATAAAACCCTGTTTTATAAGTATCATATATGAAATTTGTATAATAACAAAATTTCTGCCTAAAAAGTTACTTTTTCAATGTTTTTATTTTATTTTCATTTGTTGGTGGAAGAAAACCAAAAAATACATTCTTTTTTTGCGACAATATTACTTTTCTCTTAAATTGCACAAACTACCCATTTTTGTTTTTAGTCTTACTTTATATTAATATATTTTTTTCTCTAAAACCGCATAAATGACCTTTTTTTCAATGTTTTTCAGTGAATTAGAAAAAAAAGTATGTTTTTACATCCAAAAGTAAGTTTTTCAGTAATTTTCTTTAAATTTTCATGTTTTAATTAAAAACAAGACGAAACAACCTTTTTATTAGTTTCAACAACATTTTGAAGAAAATCTCTTTTTCATGTTACATATAATGTAATACAAATTATTTCAATGAAAAAAATATATATATTTTTTAGAAAAAGGATTTTTCTGTGTATTTTCTTTATATTTCTGTTTTGATTGAAAATGAAGGAAAAGCACGAAATATATTATTTTTTTATTGCAATTCATTTTTTTCTCTCAAAATTGCATAAATTATCCCCTTTTTAGCGTTTTTAGGAGAATTAACTTCTCATCTTAGAAAGACGATCTTACTTTAGTTAAGAAGAGATTAATATATGCCATTTCACGAAAAAAAGTTCCTTTTTACAGAAAAAGTAGATTTCTCGATGATTTTCTGCTTATTCCATTGTTTTCATAAAAAATAAACAAAAAACAATGAATATTGCGACAATACACTTTTTTCTCAAAAAATTCATAAATGACATGTTTTTCAACGTTTTAAGGTGTATTAACGGCATTTTATACAAAACACACTTTACAAGTATAATATATTTAATTTGTATAAAGACAAAATTTCTGCCTAAAAATTTACTTTTTATAATGTTTTTATATTCTTTTCATTTGTTGGTGGAAGAAAACCAAAAATTACATTTTTTTTTTTGCGACAATATTTCTTTTCTCTAAAATTGCACAAACTACAAATTTTTGTTTTTATCCTTAGTTTACGATAAATTTTTTTTTTTTCTAAAACGGCATAAATTACCCTTTTTTTCAATGTTTTTGAAAGATTTAGAAAAAAAGTATGTTTTTACATCCAAAAGTGAGTTTTTCAGTAGTATTCTTTTAATTTTGTTGTTGTTGTTTTAACATCTTTTTTATGAAAAACCCCTTTTCATGTTACATAAAATGTAATGCAATCCATTTCAATTAAAAAATATATATATTTCTTTTAGAAAAAGGATTTTTCAGTGTTTTTTTCTATACATTTCCATGTTTTGATTGAAAATGAAGGAAAATGCAAGAAATATATTAACTTTTTATTGCAATTCATTTTTTTACTCTCAAAATTAATCAAATTATCCTGTTTTCAGCGTTTTTATGAGAATAAACATATCATCTAAGAAAGACCCTCTTTTTTAGTTAACAAGAAAGGAATATAAGCCACTTCACGAAAAAAGTTCCTTTTCATCAGAAAAGTAGTTTTTTCGATAATTTTCTGCTTATTTCATTGTTTTCATAAAAAAAATTAACAAAAACCAATGAATATTGCGACAATATAGTTTATTCTCAAAAATTTCGTAAACGACGTGTTTTTCAACGTTTTTAGGAGTATTAACGGCATTTTACATAAAACCCTCTTTTATAAGTATCATATATGAAATTTGTATAAAAACGAAATTTCTGCCTAAAAAGTGACTTTTTCAATGTTTTTATTTTATTTTCATTTGTTTGTGGAAGAAAACCAAAAAATACTTTCTTTTTTTGCGACAATATTACTTTTTTCTTAAATTGCACAAACTACCCATTTTTGTTTTTAATCTTATTTTACGATAATATATTTTTTTTCTCTAAAACTGCATCAATGACCCTTTTTTCAATATTTTTCAGTGAATAAGAAAAGAAGTATGTTTTTACATCCAAAAGTATGTTTTTCAGTAATTTTCTTTTAATTTTCATGTTTCAATTAAAAAAAAGACCAAACAAACTTTATATTGGTTTTAACAACATTTTGAAGAAAATTCCTTTTTCATGTTACATAAAATGTAATACAAGCCATTTCATTGAAAAAAATATATATTTCTTTTAGAAAAAGTATTTTTAAGTGTTTTTTTTTTTTTTTTTTTTTTTTTTACATTTCCATGTTTATATTGAAAATGAAGGAAAAAGCAAGAAATATATTAACTTATTATTGAAATTAATTTTTCTCTCAAAATTTCATAAATTATCCATTTTTAAACGTTTTTAGGAAAATTAACATCTCATTTAAGAAAGACCATCTTTTTTTAGTTAACAAGAAAGGAATATATGACATTTCACGAAAAAAGTTCCTTATCACCGAAAAAGTAGATTTTTTCATGATTCTCTGCCTATTTCATTTTTTTGATTAAAAATAAAGAAAAAACAAAGAATATTGCGACAATATACTTTTTTCTCAAAATTTTCATTAATGACGTGTTTTTCAACGTTTTTAGGAGTATTAACGTCATTTTACACAAAACCCCAATTTACAAGTATCATATATGCAATTTGTATAACGACAAAATTTTTGCCTAAATAGTGACTTTTTCAATGTTTTTGTCTGATTTTTATTTATTGGTGGAAGAAAGCTAAAAAATACATTCTTTTTTGCGACAATATTTCTTATCTCTAAAATATCACAAACTATCCATTTTTGTTTTTATCCTTATTTTACGATAATATATTTCTTTCTCTAAAACTGCATAAATGACCCTTTCTTCAATGTTTTTTTAGAGATTTTAAAAATGTATTTGTTTACATCCAAAAGTGAGTTTTTCGGTAATTTTCTTTTAATTATCATGTTTTAATTAAAAACAAGACAAAACAACCTTTTTATTAGTTTTAACAACATTTTGAAGAAAATCTTTTTTTTCATGTTACATATAATGTAATACAAGCCATTTCAATGAAAAAAATATATTTTTTTTAGAAAAAGGATTTTTCAGTGTTTTTTTATATTTCCATGTTTTGATTGAAAATGAAGGAAAAAGATAAAAATATATTAAGTTTTATTGCAATTCATTTTTCCTTACAAAATTGCATAAATTAAGCCCTTATCAGCGTTTTTAGGAAAATTAACATCTCATCTAAGAACGACCATCATTTTTTAGTTTAGAAGAAAGGAATACATGCTATTTCACGAAAAAAAAAAAAGTTCCTTTTCACCGAAAAAGTAGGTTTTTTTGATGATTTTCTGCTTATTTCAATGCTTTCATAAAAAAAATGAACAAAAAACAATGAATATTGCGACAATATACTTTTTTCTCAAAATTTATATAGATGACGTCTTTTTCAACGTTTTAGGAGTATTAACGACATTTTACACAAAACCCCCTTTTACATGTATAATATATGCAATTTGTATAATGACAAAATTTCTTCCTGAAAAGTTGCCTTTTCAATGTTTTTATCTTATTATCATTTGTTGGTGGAAAAAAAAAAAAAACATTCTCTTTTGCAACAATATTTCTTTTCTCTAAAATTGCACAAACTACCCATTTTTTTGTTTTATCCTTATATAACGATATTTTTTTCTCTTTACAACTGCATAAATGACATTTTTTTCAATGTTTTTCAGAGATTTAGAAAAAAGCATGTTTTTACATCCAAAAGAGAGTGTTTTAGTAATTTTCTTTTAATTTTTATGTTTTAATTAAAAACAAGACCAATGCACTATATATTTTTTTCTCTTTAAGTTATATAAATTACCCTATTTAAACCTTTTTATTGGTTTTAACAACATTTTTAAGAAAATCCCTTTTTTCATGTTACATAAAATGTAATACAAAAATCCATATTTCTTTTAGAAAAATTATTTTCAGTAATTTTTCTTTATTTTTCTATGTTTTGATTTAAAATGAAGGAAAAGCATGAAATGTATTAATTTTTTATTGCAATTCATTTTTTTTTCTCAAAATTGCATAAATTATCCTTTTTTCCGCGTTTTTAGGAGAATTAACATCTCATTTTAGAAAGACGATTCTATTTTAGTTAAGAAGAAAATAATATATGCCATTTCACGAAAAAAGTTCCTTTTTACAGAAAAAGTAGATTTCTCGATGATTATCTGCATATTTCATTGTTTTCATAAAAAATAAACAAAAAAACAATGAATATTGCAACAATATACTTTTTTCTCAAAAACTTCATAAATGACGTGTTTTTCAACGTTTTAAGGTGTATTAACGGCATTTTATACAAAACCCACTTTACAACCTAATATATTTAATATGTATAAAGACAAAATTTCTGCTTAAAAAGTTACTTTTTTCTATGTTTTTATATTCTTTTCATTTGTTGGTGGAAGAAAACCAAAAAAAACATTTTTTTTTTGCGACAATATTTCTTTTCTTTAAAATTGCACAAACTACCAATTTTTATGTTTTTATCCTTATTTTACGATAATATCTTTTCTCTAAAACGGCATAAATTACCCTTTTTTCAATGTTTTTCAAAGATTTAGAAAAAAGTATGTTTTTCATCCAACAGTGAGTTTTTCAGTAGTATTCTTTTAATTTTTATTATTTAATTAAAAACAAAACCAATACACTTTATATATTTTTTTCTTTAAAGATACATAAACTACCCTATTTAAACCTTTTTTGTTGTTGTTTTAACAACATTTTTATGAAAATCCCTTATTCATGTTACATGAAATGTAATGCAATCCATTTCAATTAAAAAATATATATATATTTCTTTAAAAAAAAGGATTTTTCAGTGTTTTTTCTATACATTTCCATGTTTTGATGGAAAATGAAGGAAAATGCAAGAAATATATTAACTTTTTTATTGAAATTCATTTTTTTTCTCTCAAAATTGCTCAAATTATCCTGTTTTCATCGTTTTTATGAGAATAAACATATCATCTAAGAAAGACCATCTTTTTTTAGTTAACAAGAAAGGAATATAAGCCATTTCACGAAAAAAAGTTCCTTTTCATCAGAAAAGTAGTTTTTTCGATAATTTTCTGCTTATTTCATTGTTTTCATAAAAAAATAATCAAAAGACAATGAATATTGCGACAATATAGTTTATTCTCAAAAATTTCGTAAACGACGTGTTTTTCAACGTTTTTAGGAGTATTAACGGCATTTTACATAAAACCCTCTTTTATAAGTATCATATATGAAATTTGTATAAAAACAAAATTTCTGCCTAAAAAGTTACTTTTTCCATGTTTTTATTTTATTTTCATTTGTTGGTGGAAGAAACCCCAAAAATACTTTCTTTTTTGGAAACAATATTACTTTTCTCTTAAATTGCACAAACTACCCATTGTTGTTTTTAGTCTTATTTTACGATAATATATTTTTTTTCTCTAAAACTGCATAAAAGACCCTTTTTTCAATGTTTTTCAGTAAATCAGAAAAAAAGTATGTTTTTACATCCAAAAGTAAGTTTTTCAGTAATTTTCTTTTAATTTTCAAGTTTTAATTAAAAACAAGATTAAACAAACTTTATATTGGTTTTAACAACATTTTGAAGAAAATTCCTTTTTCATGTTACATAAAATGTAATACAAGCCATTTCATTGAAAAAAATATATATTTCTTTTAGAAATTTTTTTTTTTTTTTTTTTTTTTTTTTTTTTACATTTCCATGTTTATATTGAAAATAAAGGAAAACCAAGAAATATATTAACTTTTTATTAAAATTATTTTTTTCCTTCAAAATTCCATAAATTATCCTTTTTTAAGAGTTTTTAGGAAAATTAACATCTCATCTAAGAAAGACCATCTTTTTTTAATTAACAAGAAAGGAATATATGACATTTCACGAAAAAAGTTCCTTATCATCGAAAAAGTAGATTTTTTTCTTGATTCTATGCCTATTCCATTGTTTTAATTAAAAATAAACAAAAAACAATGAATATTGTGACAATATACTTTTTTCTCAAAAAATTCATTAATAACGTGTTTTTCAACATTTTTAGGAGTATTAACGGCATTTTACACAAAACTTCCATTTACAAGTATCATATATGCAATTTATATAAGACAAAATTTCTCCCTAAAAAGTGACTTTTTCAATGTTTTTGTCTTATTTTTATTTATTAGTGGAAGAAAGCTAAAAAATACATTCTTTTTAACCACAATATTTCTTTTCTCTAAAATTGCACAAACTATCCATTTTTATGTTTTTATCCTTATTTTACGATAATATATTTCTTTCTCTAAAACTGCATAAATGACTCTTTCTTCAATGTTTTTTCAGAGATTTTAAAAAAGTATTTTTTTACATCCAAAAGTGAGTTTTTCGGTAATTTTCTTTTAATTTTCATGTTTTAATTAAAAACAAGACGAAACAACCTTTTTATTAGTTTTAACAACATTTTGAAAAAAATCTCTTTTTCATGTTACATATAATGAAATAAAAGCCATTTCAATGAAAAAAATATATATATTTTTTAAAAAAAGGATTTTTCAGTGTCTTTTCTTTACATTTCTATGTTTTGATTGAAAATGAAGGAAAAAGATAAAAATATTTTAAATTTTATTGCAATTCATTTTTTTCTCAAAATTGCATAAATTATGCCCTTATCAGCGTTTTTAGGAAAATTAACATCTCATCTAAGAAAGACCATCCTTTTTTAGTTTAGAAGAAAGGAATACATGCCATTTCAAGTAAAAAGTTTCTTTTCACCGAAAAAGTAGGTTTTTTTGATGATTTTCTGCTTATTTCACTGTTCTCATGAAAAATAAACAAAAAACAATGAATATTGCGACAATATACTTTTTTCTCAAAATTTTTATAGATGACGTGTTTTTCAACGTTTTAGGAGTATTAACGACATTTTACACAAAACCCCCTTTTACATTGTATAATATATGCAATTTGTATAATGACAAAATTTCTTCCAGAAAAGTGACTTTTTCAATGTTTTTATCTTATTATCATTTGTTGGTGGAAAAATAAATAAATAAATACATTGTCTTTTGCGACAATATTTCTTTTCTCTAAAATTGCACAAACTACCCATTTTTATGTTTTATCCTTATATAACAATATATTTTTTCTTTCTACAACTGCATAAATGATATTTTTTCAATGTTTTTCAGAGATTTAAAAAAAAGCATGTTTTTACATATAAAAGAGAGTTTTTTAGTAATTTTCTTTTAATTTTTATGTTTTAATTAAAAACAAAATAAATGCAGTATATATTTTTTTTCTTTAAGTTGCATAAATTACCCTATTTAAACCTTTTTATTGGTTTTAACAACATTTTGAAGAAAATCCCTTTTTTCATGTTACATAAAATGTAATACAAAAATATATATTTCTTTTAGAAAAATTTTTTTCAGTAATTTTTCTTTATTTTTCTGTTTTGATTGAAAATTAAGAAAAAGCACGAAATATATTATTTTTTATTGCAATTCATTTTTTTTCTCTCAAAATTGCATAAATTATCCAATTTTGAGCGATTTTAGGAGAATTACCATCTCATCTTAGAAGGACGATCTTATTTTAGTTAAGAAGAAAATAATATATGCCATTTCACGAAAAAAATTCCTTTTTACAGAAAAAGTAGATTTCTCGATGATTATTTGCATATTTCATTGTTTTCATAAAAAATAAACAAAAAACAATGAATATTGCAACAATATACTTTTTTCTCAAAAACTTAATAAATGACGTGTTTTTCAACGTTTTTAGGTGTATTAACGGCATTTTATACAAAATCCACTTTACAAGTATAATATATTTAATTTGAATAAAGACAAAATTTCTGGCTAAAAAGTTATTTTTTTCAATGTTTTTATATTCTTTTATTTTGTTGGTGGAAGAAAACCAAAAAATACATTTTTTTGCGACAATATATTTTTTTTCTAAAATTGCACAAACTACCATTTTTTATGTTTTTATCCTTATTTTACGATAATTTTTTTTTCTCTAAAACGGCATAAATTACCCTTTTTTCAATGTTTTTCAAAGATTTAGAAAAAAAAGTATGTTTTTATATCCAAAAGTGAGTTTTTCAGTAGTATTCTTTTAATTTTGATTATTTAATTAAAAACAAAACCAATACACTTTATATATTTTTTTTTCTTTAAAGATACATAAACTACCCTATTTCAACCTTTTTTTGTTGTTTTAACAACATTTTTATTAAAATCCCTTTTTCATGTTACATAAAATGAAATGCAATCCATTTCAATTAAAATATATATATATTTCTTTTAGAAAAAGGATTTTTCAGTGTTTTTTCTGTACATTTCCATGTTTTGCTTGAAAATGAAGGAAAATGCAAGAAATATATTAACTTTTTATAGAAATTCTTTTTTTTTCTCTCAAAATTGCTCAAATTATCCTGTTTTCAGCGTTTTTATGAGAATAAATATATCATATAGGAAAGACCACCTTTTTTTAGTTAACAAGAATGGAATATAAGCCATTTCACGAAAAAAAGTTCCTTCTCATCAGAAAAGTATTTTTTTCGATAATTTTCTGCTTATTTCATTGTTTTCATAAAAAAATAAACAAAAAACAATGAATATTGCGACCATATACTTTATTCTCAAAAATTTCGTAAACGACGTGTTTTTCAACGTTTTTAGCAGTATTAACTGCATTTTACATAAAACCCTCTTTTATAAGTATCATATATGAAATTTGTATAAAAACAAAATTTCTGCCTAAAAAGTGACTTTTTCAATGTTTTTATTTTATTTTCATTTGTTGGTGGAAGAAAACCAAAAAATACTTTCTTTTTTTGAGACAATATTACTTTTCTCTTAAATTGCACAAACTACCCATTTTTGTTTTTAGTCTTATTTTACGATAATATATTTTTTTCTCTAAAACTGCATACATGACCCTTTTTTCAATGTTTTTCAGTGAATTAGAAAAAAAGTATGTTTTTACATCCAAAAATAAGTTTTTCAGTAATTTTCTTTTAATTTTCATGTTTTAATTAAAAACAAGACCAAACAAACTTTAAATTGATTTTAACAACATTTTGAAGAAAATTTTTTTTTCATGTTAAATAAAATGTAATACAAGCCATTTCATTGAAAAAAAAAATATATTTCTTTTAGAAAAAGTATTTTTAAGTGTTGTTGTTTTTTTTTTTACATTTCCATGTTTATATTGAAAATGAAGGAAAAAGCAAGAAATATATTAACTTTTTATTGAAATTATTTTTCTCTCAAAATTCCATAAATTATCCTTTTTTAAGCGTTTTTAGGAAAATTTTTTTACATTTCCATGTTTATATTGAAAATGAAGGAAAAAGCAAGAAATATATTAACTTTTTATTGAAATTATTTTTCTCTCAAAATTCCATAAATTATCATTTTTTAAGCGTTTTTAGGAAAATTAACATCTCATCTAAGAAAGACCATCTTTTTTTAGTTAACAAGAAAGGAATATATGACATTTCACGAAAGAAGTTCCTTATCTCCGAAAAAGTCGATTTTTTCATGATTCTCTGCCTATTCCATTGTTTTAATTAAAAATAAACAAAAAACAATGAATATTGCGACAATATACTTTTTTCTCAAAAATTTCATAAATGACGTGTTTTTCAACGTTTTTAGGAGTATTAACGGCATTTTACACAAAACCCCCATTTACAAGTATCATATATGCAATTTGTATAAAGACAAAATTTCTGCCTATAAAGTGACTTTTTCAATGTTTTTGTCTTATTTTTATTTATTGGTGGAAGAAAGCTAAAAAATACATTCTTTTTTGCGACAATATTTCTTTTCTCTAAAATTGCACTAACTATCCATTTTTATGTTTTTATCCTTATTTTACGATAATATATTTCTTTCTCTAAAACTGCATAAATGACCCTTTCTTCAATGTTTTTTCAGAGATTTTAAAAAAGTATTTGTTTACATCCAAAAGTGAGTTTTTCAGTAATTTTCTTTTAATTTTCATGTTGTGATTAAAAACAAGACGAGACAACCTTTTTATTAGTTTTAACATTTTGAAGAAAATCTCTTTTTCATGTTACATATAATGTAATACAAGCCATTTCAATGAAAAAATATATATATATATTTTTTAGGAAAAGGATTTTTCTGTGTTTTTTCTTTACATTTCAATGTTTTGATTGAAAATGAAGTAAAAAGATAAAAATATATTAAGTTTTATTGCAATTCATTTTTTCTCTCAAAATTGCATAAATTATGCCCTTATCGGCGTTTTTAGGAAAATTGATATCTCATCTAAGAAAGACCATCATTTTTTAGTTTAGAAGAAAGGAATACATGCCATTTCACGAAAAAATTCCTTTTCACCGAAAAAGTAGGTTTTTTGATGATTTTCTGCTTATTTCACTGTTTTCATAAAAAATAAACAAAAAACAATGAATATTGCGACAATATACTTTTTTCTCAAAATTTTTATTGATGACGTGTTTTTCAACGTTTTAGGAGTATTAACGACATTTTACACAAAACCCCCTTTTTCATGTATAATATATGCAATTTGTATAATGACAAAATTTCTCCCTGAAAAGTGACTTTTTCAATGTTTTTATCTTATTATCATTTGTTGGTGGAAAAAAAAAAAAATACATTCTCTTTTGCGACAATATTTCTTTTCTCTAAAATTGCACAAACTACCCATTTTTATGTTTTATCCTTATATAACGATATTTTCTTTCTCTCTTCAACTGCATCAATGGCATTTTTTTCAACTTTTTTCAGAGATTTAGAGAAATGTTTTTACACACACACACACACACACACACACACACACACACACACACACACACACACACACACACAAACACACACACACACACACTTTCAAAACTATAAGAGTGCATGAGAGACTATAATAAATATTGTTTCACTATCTACCTATCTATATATTTATCAAAACTATCTATCTATCTAAAGTACTACCCAATTATACACGACCAACACAATCTTAACCAAAGCAACTGAACATCCTTTCCCACTTAAGCATAACATTCTTACCTCCTCAAAATCAGTACCCTCCTGTAGTATGTCACTAACTGTACTTATCTACACACTGTTCCTCCTTATTTCCACAGCAGTTTTTCGTATGCCCTTTCATGTGCCTATCTAGATACGGATCCTCCATATATCCATTACTGTTCTTATCAAGAAACCGTATGTACTCATCTGAAAACCGTATAAACTTATATGAAAAACATATGAACTGATCTGAAAACCGTGTGTACTTATTTGGAAACCGTATGTACTTATCTGAAAACCGTATATACCTAAACTGAAAACCGTGTGTACTTATTTGGAAACCGTATGTACTTATCTGAAAACTGTGAGTTCTTATCTGAAAACCGTGAATACTTATTTGGAAAGTATGTACCGTCACTTCGTACTTGCTCATGGTCGCTGCATCCTTGTCTTTACTACGGCATCCTTACCCTCGAGAGAAAAATACATTTTTCCTCTAGTTTTGTCCTCGTCTTTCTTACCGTGTCTTCCTCGTCTCCTTTCTTCCCTTCTCTCTCTCTCTTTCTCTCTCTCTCTCTCCCTCTCTCTCTCTCTCTCTCTCTCTCTCTCTCTCTCTCTCTCTCTCTCTCTCTCTCTCTCTCTCTCTCTCTCTCTCTCTCTCTCTCTCTCTGGTAAATGACTTGACATTATTGTATTACATTTTGAAGAAGTCATTTCATTTATTTTATATTTAGTAAGGCTTACGAGTCCTTTGAATTTTCCAAGCACTTCTATTTGGTGGGTTCGTGTTATTCTGTTAATATGCCTGGTTTTTTAAGATATTCCTTTGAATTTCTATTGCATAATTTATTGTATTATTCGGTTAATAAAACTGATTAGGCCTAATAAAAAAGGAACCTAAGAAAATTAAGGTAAGAGGAGGTTTGGAGGAGGAGGAGGAGGAGGAGGACGAGGAGGATGTACAGCCGGACGTCAGCCACTCACGATCAATGCGTCAAGCCTTCAGATCACTGTTTCACTTTTTCCAGGATAGCAGGAAGCAATTTTTTTTTTTACAATATGGGCATTTTACCGGTAGTTATGGGCTAAGGGAGACCATCTTATGGAGACCTCCCATCTGAAAGCCTACCTATTAGGAAGTCGTTACCTCGAGTGGATGCCCAATTTCCCCCTCGGAACGTGGCCAGGATTCGAGCCGATGCCCTTGAAGACCCTTCGCCACCCAGGGCTCAAGTCATTCCACTGTACCACGGAAGGGAGGATACAATAATGAAGCGATTCTCACAATAACAAAGCTGGATTTCTGATATGGATGCAGATTTTCATAATAGCGAAGTAGTCTCCACGATAAAGAGTCACGGTATCGATACCAAATCCACCATAATGGAACAGGTTTTACGATACCGAAGCAGTTTTCCATGGTCGCCAACGTCTGCTGGGGCACGGCACTGCGCCAAGATTTATAAACGCTCTGCTCTCTCAACGTCACTTCTTTCCAAATGATCTAGTTGAAGATTCTTATGTTTCTAAGGAGACATGCTGGCTAAAAAAAAATTTTAAAAATCACATTTTTTTTTTTTTTCGAAGTCTAATATCATCGTATTTAATTTTGTGCATGGTCTTTGGCCTCCTTTAAAGGTCCAGCACTTTAATCTTTAAAGGGCTTCCCAGCTATCAGAAACGTCAAATCCCTTTAAATCTTGAAAATCTTGAAAAATTGCATTTTGCCCTGAAAAATAGCTCATTTATGATTTTAGTTTGGTTGGCCCTTTCTTTACATACGTTTTTTTTCTGATTTCCCTACTTTCAGAGGACGGACTATACACAAGCAAGCCTCTGTATCACAACAAACGCTGCTACCTCATGCACACGCCTTTATTTACATCTAAGAAGATTACATTTTACATCGTTTTTCTTGGTGCTGGTGCCATTTACCATAATGGGACCGAAGAAGAAGAGAAGTCAGCTGCTTACAACGAATGGCAAGCCAACCAGAAGTCTGATAAATAAGCTTCTTAGGTCTCAGGTGAATCAAGTGACGCGGACGAAATTCTTACCCTACCAGCAACCCCAAATACCACTCTAGAACAGAGGATGTCACTTATGCGTGATACTATAGGTGACCAGGACCTACAGATAAGTGATTATCCAAATGTTGTAATATCTCTACGCCAAGCTAAGTCAACAGTTCAGGAAAGGCCATCTTTTTTTATTGAAGAAGAAAGGAATATATGCCATTTCACGAAAAAAGCTCCTTTTCCCCGGAAAAGTAGATTTTTCGATGATTTTCTGCTTATTTCATTGCTTTCATAAAAAAAAAAAAGAATATTACGGCAATATATTTTTTTCTCAAAAATTTCATAAATGACGTTTTTTTCAACGTTTTTAGGATTATTAACGGTATTTTACACAAAACCCCATTTTACAAGTATAATATATGCCATTTGTATAAAGACAAAATTTCTGCTAAAAAGTGACTTTTTCAATGTTTTTATCTTATTTTCATTTGTTGGTGGAAGAAAACGAAAAAAATACATTCTTTTTTGCGACAGTATTTTTTTTCTCTAAAATTGTACATACTACGTATTTTTATGTTTTTATTTTTATTTTACGATAATATATTTTTTTCTCTAAAACTGCATCAATGACACTTTTTTCAATGTTTTTCAGAGATTTAGAAAATAAGTATGTTTTTACATCTAAAAGTAAGTTTTTTAGTAATTTTCTTTTAATTTTCATGCTTCAAATTAAAAACAGGACCAATACACTATATATTTTTTTCTCTTTCAAGTTACAAAAACTTCCATATTTAAACCTTTTTTTTGGTTTTAACAACATTTTGAAAAATATCCTTTTTTCATGTTACATAAAATGTAATACAAGCTATTTCAAAGAAAAAAATATATATTTCTTTTAAAAAAAGGAATTTTCAGTGTTTTTTCTTTACATTTTCATGTTTTGTTTGAAAATGAAGCAAAAATCAAGAAATATATTAACTTTTTATTGCAATTCATTTTTTTCTCTCAAAATTGCATAAATTATCCATTTTATAGCGTTTTTAATAGAATTAACATCTCTTCTAAGAAATAACATCTTTTTTTAGTTAAGAAGAAAGGAATATATGCCATTTCACGTAAAAAGTTCCTTTTCACTGAAAAAGTAGATTTTTCGATGATTTTCTGCTTATTTCATTGTTTTCATGAAAAAAAAAAGGAATATTGCGACAATATACTTTTTTCCCAAAAATTTCATAAATGACGTGTTTTTCAACGTTTTTAGTAGTATTAACGGCATTTTAAACAAAACCCCCTTTTACAAGTATAATATATGCAATTTGTATAGAGACAAAATTCCTGCCTAAAAAGTGACTTTTTCAATGTTTTTTATCTTATATTCATTTGTTGGTGGAAGAAAACCAAAAAATACATTCATTTTTGGGAATATATTTCTTTTCTCTAAAATTGCACAAACTACCCATTTTTATGTTTTTATCCCTATTTTACGATAATTTACTTTTTTTTCTAAAACTGCATAAATAACTCTTTTTTCAATGTTTTTCAGAGATTTAGAAAAAAAGTATGTTTTTACATCGAAAAGTGAGTTTTTCAGTAATTATCTTATAATTTTCATGTCTTAATTAAAAAAAAAGGCCAGTACACTATATATTTTTTTCTTTATTTTTTTATCTGTATTTTACGATATATATTTTTTTTCTCTTAAACTCCATAAGTGACCCTTTTTTTAATGTTTTTTTCAGGGATTTAGAAAAAAAGTATGTTTTTATATCCAAAAAAGTTTTCATTAAATTTCTTTTAATTTTTATGTTTTAATTAAAAACAAGACCAATACAGTTTATATTTTTTTCTCTTTAAAGTTACACAAATTACGTTATTTGAACCTTTTTGTTGGTTTTAAATACGTTTTGAAGAAAATCCCTTTTTTATGTTACATAAAATGTAATACAAGCCATTTCAATGAATAAAATATATATTTCTTTTAGGAAAAGGATTTTTTTGTGTTTTTTCTTTACATTTCCATGTTTTGATTTAAAATGAAGGAAAAAGCAAGAAATACATTAACTTTTTATGGCAATTCTTTTTTTTTCTCTCAAAATTATATAAATTATCTCCTTTTCAGCGTTTTTAGCAGCATTAACATCTCTTCTAAGAAAGACCAATTTTTTTAGTTAAGGAGAAAGGAATTACACGAAAAAAGTTCCTTTTCACCGTAAAAGTAGATTTTTCGATGATTTTCTGCTTATTCCATTGTTTTCATGAAAAACATACAAAAAAAAAAGAATATTGCGACAATACATATTTTCTCAAAAATTTCATAAATGACGTGTTTTTCAACGTTTGCAGGAGTACTAATGGTATTTTATAGAAAACCTTCTTTTACAAGTAAAATATATGCAATTTGTATAAAGACAAAATTTCTGCCTAAAAAATTACTTTTTCAATGTTTTTATTTTATTTTTATTTCTTGGTGGAAGAAAACCAAAAAATACCTTCTTTTTTTGCGTTATTTTTTTCTTTTCTCAAAAAATTTCACAAACTACAGTCAATGAAAAATATATATATTTTTGTTAGAAAAAGGATTTTTCAGTGCTTTTTTTTTACATTTCCATGTTTTGATTGAAAATGAAGAAAAGAGCAAGAAATATAATAACCTTTTTTTGGAATTCATTTTTTTTCTCTCAAAATTGTATAAATTATCCCCTTTTCAGCGTTTTTAGGAGAATCAACATCTCATCTAAGAAAGACCATCTTTTTTTTTAGTTAAGAAGAAAGGAATATATGCCATTACACGAAAAAAGTTCCTTTTCACCGAAAACGTAGATTTTTCGATTATTTTCCGTTTATTTCATTGTTTTCATAAAAAAATAAACAAAAAACAATTCATATTGCGACAATATACTTTTTCTCAAAAATTTCATAAATGACGTGTTTTTCAACGTTTTTAGGAGTATTAACGGCATTTTACACAAAACCCCCTTTTACAAGTAAAATATATGCAATTTGTATAAACACAAAAATTTCAGCTTAAAAAAGTACCTTTTTCAATGTTTTTATCTTATTTTCATTTTTAGGTGGAAGAAAACCAAAAAATACATTTTTTTTCCGACAATATTTCATTTCTCTAAAATAACACAAACTACCCATTTTTCTGTTTTTATCCTTATTTTACGCTAAAAAAATTTTTTTCTCTAAAACTGGATAAATGACCATTTTTTCAATGTTTTTCAGAGGTTTAGAAAATAAGTATGTTTTTACATCGAAAAGTGAGTTTTTCAGTAATTTTCTTTTATTTTTCATGTTTTAATTAAAAACAAGACCAATACACTATATATATTTTTCTACTTAAAGTTACATAAACTTCCCTATTTAAACCTTTTTATCGGTTTTAACAACATTTTGAAGAAAATCCCTTTTTTCATGGTACATAAAATATAATACAAGCTCTTTCAATGAAAAGAAATATATATTTCTTTTAGAAAAAGCATTTTTCAGTGTTTTTTCTTTACATTTCCAAGTTTTTATTGAAAATGAAGGAAAAATCAAGAAATATATTAACTTTTTTTAGCAATTCATTTATTTTTCTCTCAAAATTGCATAAATTATCCCCTTTTAAGCGTTTTAAGGAGAATTAACATCTCTTCTAAGAAAGAACAAACTTTTTTTAGTTGAGAAGTAAGGAATATATGCCATTACACACAAAAAAAAACTCTTTTTCACCGAAAAAGTTTTTTTTTCGATGATTTTTTGCTTATTTCATTGTTTTCATAAAAAAAAGCAATGAATATTGCGACAATATACTTTTTTCTCAAATATTTCATAAATGACGTGTTTTTCAACGTTTGCAGGAGTACTAACGGCATTTTATAGAAAACCCTCTTTTACAAGTATAATATATGCAATTTGTATAAAGACAAAATTTCTGCCTAAAAAGTGACTTTTTCAATGTTTTTATATTTATTTCATTTGTTGGTGGAAGAAAACCAAAAAATACATTCTTTTTTCGGACAATATTTCTTTACTCTAAAATTGCACAAACTACCCATTTTTATGTTTTTATCCTTATTTTACTATAATATATTTTTTTTCTCTAAAACTCCATAATAGACCCTTTTTTCAATGCTTTTCAGAGATTTAGAAAAAAAGTATGTTTTTACATCCAAAAATGAGTTTTTCAGTAATTTTATTTTAAATTTAATGTTTTATTTAAAAACAAGACCAACACACTATATATTTCTTTTCTCTTTAAAGTTACATAAACTATGCTATTTTAATCTTTTTATTGGTTTGAAGAAAATCCCTTTTTCAGGTTACTTAAAATGAAATACAAGACATTTCAATGAAAAAAATATATATTTCTTTTAGAAACAGGATTTTTCAGTGTTTTTTCTTTACATTTCCATGTTTTGATTGAAAATGAAGGAAAAACCTTGAAATATATTACTTTTTACTGCAATTAATTTTTTCTCTCAAAATTGCATAAATTATCCCCTTTTCAGCGTTTTTTGGAGAATTAACATCTCATCTAAGAAATACTATTTTTTTTTAGTTAAGAAGAAAGGAATATATGCCATTTAACGAAAAAAGTTCTTTTCCACCGTAAAAGTAGATTTTTTTATGATGAATATTGAATATTGCGAATAATGAATATTGCGACAATATAATTTTTTTCTCAAAAAATTCACAAAAAACATGTTTTTCAACGTTTTTAGGAGTATTAAAGGTTTTCACACAAAACCCACTTTTACAAGTATAATATATGCAATTTGTATAGAGACTAAATTTCTGCCTAAAAAGTGACTTTTTCAATGTTTTTATCTTATTTTCATTTGTTGGTTGAAGAAAACCAAAAATTACATTATTTTTTTGCGACAATATTTGTTTTTTTCTAAAATTGCACAAACTAACTATATGTTTTTATCCTTATTTTACGATAATATTTTTTTTTCTCTAAAACTGCATCAATGACCCTTTTTTCAATGTTTTTCAGAGATTTAGAAGAAAAGTATGTTTTTACATCCAAAAGTGAGTTTTTCAGTATTTTTTTTTAATTTTCATGTTTTAATTAAAAACAAGACCAATACACAATATATTTTTTTATCATGAAATTTACATAAACTACCGTATTTAAACCTTTTTATTGGTTTTAAATAATAAATGTAATAAATGAAAAAATATATATTTCTTTTAGAAAAAAAATTTTCAGTGTTTTTTCTTTACATTTCAATGTTTTGATTGAAAATTAAGGAAAAAGCAAGAAATATATTAACTTTTTATTGCAATTCATTTTTTTTTTCTCTCAAAATTGTATAAATTATCATCTTTTCAGCGTTTAGGAGAATCAACATCTCATCTAAGAAAGACCATCTTTTTTTAGTTAAGAAGAAAGGAATATATGCCATTACACGAAAAAAGTTCCTTTTCACCGAATAAGCAGATATTTAATTTTTTTCTGCTTATTTCATTGTTTTCATAAAAAATAAACAAAAAACAATGAATATTGCGACAATATACTTTTTTCTCAAAAATTTCATTAATGACTTGTTTTCAACGTTTTTAGGTGTATTATCGGAATTTTTCACAAAACCCCTTTTTACAAGTATAATATGTGTAATTTGTATAAAGACAAAAATTTCTGCCTAAAAAGTTACTTTTTCAATTTTTTTATCTTATCCTCTTTCAAAAGTGTCTTGAAATATTCCTTCCATCGCTTTTTTATTTCATTGTCATCAACAAGAACTCTCCCTTCCTTATTTTTAACCTGTTTGATATGCGTAAAATTTTTTGTTGACTTCTCCCTCTCTCTTGCTTGTGCAAATATTCTTTTGTCTCCTTCCCTTGTTTCTAATTTATCGTACATATCTTCCCTTGCTCTAGCTTTCGCTTGTGCTACTGCCCTCTTCGCTTCGGTTCCACATATACCAACAATATTCATTTTTTATTTCTTTTACAATTAGTTATACGTAATTAAAAGTAGGAAACAAAGAAGCTGAGGTGTTTGGGAGTGTATTCTTCAAGGATGTGCTACGGGAAAGACTGAAACAAGGATCAAGAACACAACAAATATGTGAATTGGAAAAACTGCTGTGTGAAGGTAAAGTTAATTGGTTTTCCATGTTATTCAGTGAGAATAAAATAGAAAGAGAGAGAGAGAGAGAGAGAGAGAGAGAGAGAGAGAGAGAGAGAGAGAGAGAGAGAGAGAGAGAGAGAGAGAGAGAGAGAGAGAGAGAGAGAGAAGGGGGAGAGGGGGAGA
>CM035195.1:12140112-12154996 GCA_020233015.1 Callinectes sapidus | reverse complement strand
AATCTTAATTTAATATCGTGGTCATCTTTGTACTGCTATGTATTGAATGTTACCTTATGGTATCGAGAAGAGAAGAAGAGTAGCGGAGTAGTTGGACGGCGTCGCTGTCCTGTACACACCACTACACAACACTGAGGGGTGAACTGACTCGACACGAGGCGGAGTTGTCAGGCGGACATCATCTTGAAGGTCGGGATCCCATTCGGTTGTTGGATGATCGGTTACCCTAACTTTTCTCACACAGTGTGACACTTCAAATTCTAAATGAGGAGTTTTTCTGATGTATTACTTTACTGTTTGGTATTTTAGAGATAAAAAAATGGACAATTTTCATATCTGTAGCTCATTCAAGGGCGTGAGGCGTTTCTCTTTTTGGGGTAGGTTGGTCTCTTCCACAGCCTCTAATCTCTATATCTTATTTTAATTCAGGTTTCTTTTATTTTTTTATCTTGCCATTTATAAAATATTAATTGTAATTAGTAATACTATAATCTTATTCTTAATACAATTATTTGAGCTGCTTGTAACATTTTGTGCCAGAGTCATGCGACAGTGAAGTTAAGGTGCCCTACTTATATAATCAATGTTAGTATTTCAAATGTTACTCCAAGACATCTCGTTGGCAGTTTTTTTTTTTTTTTTCTTATTTTTACCTGTGGCTCTGGCTACGTCTGGCACTCCGCTTTACCTCCCAAGTATATCTTAATGTTATCATTCCTGTGGTACTTGTCATATCGGTAATCTTATTAGAGGACGGTCACGTAATATCTGTGATAATACATGGAGGTCAAAGACCATCAACATTACTATTTGAGTTGTTTTATTTTTTGCACTGCTAGAACTATGACTATCTTCAAGCTTTTCTTTATTAATACCTGTAACATTCACCATCTTAAATGTAATTTGTAATCTGTAGAACACCACCTCTCTTCTATAGGATTTCATCTTTTTTCCTCACTGAAAAACAGGTGTCTGAAACAACTGATAGTAGCCCCTTTTCTATTACCTTCGACTCCAGAGTCACTCTTTAACTAAATTTATCTGTGCTACTTACATCTCACTTCATTCCTCTCAATATAAGAATTTTTTTGCCTTTTTAAATTTCAAAGTGGAGTGCATTCTCTCTCTCTCTCTCTCTCTCTCTCTCTCTCTCTCTCTCTCTCTCTCTCTCTCTCTCTCTCTCTCTCTCTCTCTCTCTCTCTCTCTCTCTTCTTAAGGAAGAAGAAGCCATAACAAATTACAAATAAAAACACGAAGCAAAACTGAGGCCATCGCTACCACCATCCTATCCTTCAACCACGAACATCATTCCCACTCCCACTAAACCAAATCACGTTCTCTAAGGTGACGATAAACCTTATGTAATGCATGAACACCCAAAGGAGAACAACGAAATCACAATAATACGAGACAAAACTGAAACCATAACTACCACCACGCTACCCTCCCACCATGAACATCAGTAAACCCAATCACTTGCTCTGTGTCACAATGCAAGTACTTCAAGGATCTTTCTCGCCTGCTACGTAAACTTCACTACTTTGCCGTGAGTTCTGAGACGGACCTGGAATCTTCGGAGAAACTTCCTCCTGCACAAGTTAAGTAAATTACTCCTTGCATAGCTGTTGTTTCCGAGTGAAGGATGATGTTGAGGGTAAGATCTTAATACAATGAGGGTGGCGAGGCGCTGTGATGAGAGGGATAGAAGGTATACAGGTAGTCAGATATACAGGTGAAGTGTTGGGAAGGGAGGAACAGTGTATGGGAATGTTGGAGAGAGAGAGACAGGTAAATATGAGGAAGAAGGGAGGAAGAACATATGAGAGGATACAAGGAAGGAGAGGATATAAAGGGTGATAGTGGATGAGAATGGGGAAAGAAGGGAGAGGAAGTAAGTAAAGGAGGGGAACAAGTATGAAGGGATCTTCTTAAGGAAGGCATCTTCTTAAGGAAGATAATAGATAGGCTACACACATGCTTGGGAGACGGGGCGAAGCCTTTTTTTTTTTTTTTTTTTTTTTCTCAGTGTGAGAGGAAATTACCTTGGTAATGGCAGGAGCGAGAAGCTGTTCATGAAAATTACACGGGTTATGTGAGATTAGGAAAAAGGGAAGGATTATTGTAGTATGTGGGGTCTTGCCGAGAAGAGGAGTGGCTATCCGGGGCATTACAGTGAATCACAGTCTCATGAATCATTGTGAGAGTTATGGTTAGATATTTTCAACAACAGGGACCGCTTTCATAATAAGAACATTTCTTAAGCCCAGGAAGGAGTGCATTTTAAGCTGGAACACTCGAGAGGGAAATAACTGCACTCAAGTACAGTGGTACCTCTTGATTCGAACACCCTTTGACTCGAACACTTCCCAATCGGAACATATTTGGGGAACAGATTTTGACCTCCAATCCGAACGCGGCCTCTGAATGGGCTCAATGGCCAGATGTCACTGGCCGGTAAGAGATAGCTGAGCCAAGCAAGATATTAACTATCGCGATTTTTATGTACTTAACCAAGCAGTTGTGTGGCATCACATCATTATGTACAAGTGAAGTAATATAATAGCATTTTAGCAGTACACTGGAAATCGTTTACCGTGATGTATCTTGAGAAACCAGGGCCAGAATGCTTAACATTTGGCAATTCCATTTCACATTGTTCTTACGATTATGAATAAGATTAAACTAATATTGTGTTGTTCACCCGTTTAGCATAATCAATGTGCACTATTGAGCTAGAAAAGTACTCGTTTAGAGTGTATCAGTCTCTATTTTGACGAATATCAAAGTGAGGCAAATCTTACCACTTAAGATTCAGGAGACTGTCCCTAATCCAAGACCAGCAGCAAGGTGTGTTTACAAGGTGACGTGTTTCAAGCTGGAGGGCGGGAGGGCTCTGGGAACGCAGGACCACACGGGGTGTGTGGAAGTGGGGATACTGAAGCATGATCTGTGGGAATGACAGCAGACAGCGCCGTGATGAGGTCCTCCACCGATGAAATCAAAACAAGTATGAGTCATAACTGATCTCAGATGACTGACGGTCTCTGCGCTCGGATATCCGTTGTTGAACTATTCAATATTATTAACATTAAATATCCGCCAAAAGAGAAGTTCACACTTAAAACTTATATTTATTTTCCATACTCTAATGTGAATCAAATATCTAGAGAGATGAGAGAGTGCCAGTTTGTCGACTTTGGCTTCACATCTCAGGAAAATACATTAAGGAGAGAATTGTTTTCTCTCATGCTATATTTTTCTTGCGAAGCTTTTTCATTACCCAACTCGTGCATGAAGTTACTTTGACACGTAACTGCTTTTATAACCGTAAGTAAATCACGGTAAGGATGAAGTCATTTTTGGCTCGGTTATCGCTTAACTTGTAGAGCCATCTGGTGGCTGAGGTTCATAAATAGCCCATTCGAACACAAAAACACGTAGCGGCCGTCAAGTCACTCAGGCTCCTAGTTGCCTTGGTTACCCCAGCCCCGAATCCTGGTCACTTTCTACCTACCACCACAGTCAATGCGGCCTTCTACTCTGGTCACTGGCAATCTTATTTGCTAATGAAGATATATTTAACACTTTAAACAGCCAATGAAGAATAAATTGTTGAATATCATTGTCATTTACGCAAACTACGATAATGTAATAATTAGCATTTTTATACAATAATCTATACTTTTCTCGAAATAATTCCTGTTGCAAATGATGCTGTGAGAATATATTCTACTTGATAACAGAGAGAGAGAGAGAGAGAGAGAGAGAGAGAGAGAGAGAGAGAGAGAGAGGGGGGGGGAGAAGAGAGAGAGGATGGTGAGTGGCTGGAGGAGGGAGGGAGTGGGGGAGGGCGGCCTACTCGGTCTGTTTGCGTATCGAAAGGGAGAGGATAAGGACGGAGGGAGGGGGAAGGGGGGTATACGATGCGATGTGTTCCTGTATTTAGTGCATGGGAGGGAGACGGGAGGCGGGGACCCGGGGGGAGGCTTGTCTAGACTTCATTGGAACTTGGGAGTTTACACCGAAGTAAATAAATGTTTTGTTATGCCTGTTTTTTTTTTTTTTTTTTTTTTTTTTTACTCATTTCATGTCTGTGTTTACTTTATATTTTTAAAATGTGAAGGATATCTATGATTCATGATGAGATGAGGGCAAAACAAGGTGCCAATATTTTACATCATGTTGCCACTCTGGTGGGTCAGGACCAATTTTTATTTTTTTCCATTACTTTTTAACAATGGCTATTGCGTTTTTAGGTATTTTTTTGGTATTGCGGCGATGTTAAGGAACCAATTTCTCGCAATAGGTGGGGTTGAGTGTAGTATTTTTTAAATTTAAAATAAACTGGAACGGATTAAATGTTTTTACATTAATTTCAGTGGTAAAAAATGCTTCCTAATTCGAATTTTGGCAATTTGAACAGCCAAAAAGAACGAATTGACTTCGAATCAAGAGGTACCACTGTACTTCGTCAGTCAGGAGGGAAGAAAAAATGTGAAGACAATAGGAAGGACAAATTAGATAAATTTACATAAGTAATAAGCTCAACGAGGGCGAATAATAGCTTAAGTGTCTATTGCATAGATTGTAAAGATATTTCAAATATAATAGACTTACTTGCTTACAGAAATGGTGTGTATAGAAATCCCTGATATCATTGCTTGAACAAAATCCTGGTAAGACATGTAAGATAAGTATTAAATCAAGAGGTTAAGAGATGGTTATCAAGACTTCTATAAAAACAGGAAAAATAAGAAAGAAGGAGGCATAGCGCTACACCAAGAATATATTACAATATTGTGTTAATGGCAAAATTAAGACAGACAGCAAAACAAAATCGATATTTGTAGATATTGAGGAAGGATCAAAGTCACTATTACTGACATTAGTGCATAGGCCTCTCAATAGTGTAAAGGAAATTAAATCCTTACTATGTCAAGAAATTAACAGAGGAAGCAAGTACAGTTAGGTATGTGTGGTGGGTGTTTTTGATTGTAGGACTGTCAACTGGGGCCTGATGGTGGGTAACAGTATATCAGAGGAATTTTATTCTATAATTTATAGGTAGCTTTGGACTGCCGTCTGTTACTGGCACGTAAGGTAATGTGGCAAAGATGCCCTCTTTATGCAAAAGTGTGAAATAACTTCAAAATTGTGCTCATTAATACCCACAGACTTCAATCACCTCATTAAAGCCATTACCATCACGATCGCAAACACAATTATAAATACTGGCTGACTTACATCACCACCCCAGACACACACATCCAGTCCGGGCTGTAGCGGTCAGATATATTTAGCGTCGACTTGGATGGCTTGATGTCTGGCGGGCAGTCGGGAGTGAGACGTTGGCTGGCACGCACACTCTAGTGGGCAAACTCAACACAGAGGTGTCTTTGCTTCGTTCGTGTGAAATGTGGCAAAAAATGCACCGTGGGTGTAATGGAGAAGAGAGATATAGTTATAGGAAGAAAAACGCAAAAGGAATATTGTCACTGTAAACCAAAAGTGGTGGCTGTAGCTGCTTTGAAATTATGTAACGACTAACTGAAAAAAAAAGCACACTTAAAAGAATTTGGTGGGCAGATCCCCTCAAAAATCCAAGTTCGACTGAAGGTGACTTTGAAAAAGAAAAAAAAAACTTCTTTATAGCACAGTATTCTTTACGTAGATTATCGGTTTTTAGTTTTAAAATGTGCTTAATGCATTTATGTGTTAACCGTGAAGATATAAATTGAGTCATGAATATCTTGAATGCTATCTAACACATGCCTGTGAAAATAAGTAAATATTGATGTGCGTATACATATGATAGAAATAAGTATGTATATGTAGTATCTTTAAGTACAAGTGAGTTAAAATACTTGAAAAAAAACAAGTGATCATAAACATAATCTGAGTAACCATAAGTTCTGTTTCTATATCAACTAAGTGCAGGATCCTGAGAATTACCTGTAGTGTGAACTGCCAAACGTAAATGTCAACCGCAGATAACATTGTTGTTGCTGTGACTATTGCTTTTAGTATTTCTTCTACGATTACTATCCTATCAATACCACCACTACCACCACCACCACCACCCCCACTACCACTACCACTACTACTATTACTACTACTACTACTACTACTACTACTACTACTACTACTAATACTAATACTAATACTAATACTTCTACAACAACAACAACAACAACAACAACAACAACAACAACAACAACAACTACTACTACTACTACTACTACTACTGCTACTACTACTACTACTACTACTCTTACTATTACTACTGCTACTCCTGCTGCTGCTGCTGTTACTGCTGCTGTTACTACTACTACTACTACTACTACTACTACTACTACTGCTACTACTACTACTACTACTACTACTACCATTACCAACACTCTTTCTCTCGAGGATATGGAGCGAACCCATGGCGTACTTGAGCTTAGTTTGTGTTCCAACTCCTTCTCTTGGAACTCATCACTGAATATATGCAATGCTCTTTGGAAGAATCCTATCACTACCCCAGAATTCGTCCTTTCATCTTGGCAACTGAAAATAGTGTGTGAAAGCATCCTTATTTGTGGGTTTTCTGTGTACTGTTTACTTTCACTTCTTTCTGCACGAATGATAACATTGTCTAGGAAAGGAGTCTGGCCGTCATTTTTGTTTTGACTGTGGATTGTACTTTTTCCTTCACTTGGCTGAGCTTCTTCAGTATGATTTCAGCTGTTAAAGAGCAAAATAAATAGTGATAAAAAAAGGCCCACTGACGTGCCGGCCCCGAGAAATAAGCATTATAGAAAGGATTTTTTCCTTTAAATCTATATTAGCATTACGGTGAGTAACTTATATCATCCAAGTACGAGTATCTGAACCACAAGGTGTTCCTGCACTCTATAAGGAGGATATGTTCACTTTCCTAATCATGATTGACTGGTACCTATTTCGAGGCTGAGTGAGGCTAAAATCAGGTAATCATGCTATAAAAATCCCGACCTTGACCAGGAATGAAAGCCAAGGCTTTATACATGATATTTGTACACGCTACCACGTAAAGCAACGGCATAACCACACTAAGAGTTGTCTTCGTGTTGTTGGTACTATTTATCGTTATATTTGAACACAATGAACTCACACACGCGGTTATTAGTTGCATATCATCACGTTTACTCTGCGCTAAAAGGCCTTCACTTATCATTTCTAGCATTTTCCGAACTCATTTATCGCAGCATCGACAGGGATGGTAGTACAAAAATTAATAATAATAATAAAATAAAAAAGGACTTCAAATCGAAGCTTGATATCTTTTTCCTGAGATCCATGTCTGGTAACTTTCTCTTAATCAGATTTTAAGGTGTATGGTACCCTGAGAGGAAGGTCAGAACCTGAGCCAGTCAGTTTGGGGTGCTGTCTATCCCGAAGAAATGGGTCAGAGTGGCAGGCCTACCTTGTACATCTTTCGATCTTTCTTATTTCTGGTATTGTATATATATATATATATATATATATATATATATAGAGAGAGAGAGAGAGAGAGAGAGAGAGAGAGAGAGAGAGAGAGAGAGAGAGAGAGAGAGAGAGAGAGATATCGTCGCGTACATTGCATAATCTGTTTAATATTACTACCAAGGAAGCTGAAACACACACACACACACACACACACACACACACACACACACACACACACACACACACACACACACACACACACACACACTAAGCCCTTAACATAAAAATAGTCTTCTCTTGGCATCATTTGGCTTTAGTTGGCCAGCATGCCAAAGAAAGGCGGAAGCTGAGACGGTCGATGTGTATGCCAAATGTAGGGAAGATAATGGGCATACAAACGATAAATCTTGTTCAACAAATGTATACTCGTATAATGGGCGTTACGTTACTGTGCATAAATGTCCCGGTATAAGTTTAATGATGCATTATTATTATTTTTTTTTTGTTATTATTATTATTGTTATTATTATTGTTAGTATTACTGTTATTATTATTTTATTATTATTATTATTATTATTATTATTATTATTATTATTATTATTATTATTATTATTATTATTATTACTATTATTACTACTACTACTACTACTACTACTACTACTACTACTGCTACTACTACTACTACTACTACTACTACTACTACTACCAATACTACTATTATTATCATTAATATCATTATTATTATTATTATTATTATTATTATTATTATTATTATTATTATTATTACTATTATTATTATTATTATTATTATTACTACTACTATTATCATCATCATATAGGGTGGTGGGTGGATTCTTTCCAAGTGAGGAGTGAGTGCCCTCTACCTCCCACAGCTCACTCCCCCCTCTGTCTCTCCTCATATGTGCCTCCTTTTCCTCTTTTTTCGGCCGCTAGTGTTCTTTCCCCCAGGGATACCAGTGTCCCTGGCCATGGCTGACCTAGCTGGGTGGGGCTTGCAACCCCTCCACGTAAAAAACACCCACAGCCATCAACAATATTAGAGGCAGAGGTCGGGGTAGGGGTTATAGGCGCAGGCGAGCCTCTAGCCACGGCCCCGATCCAAGTATGCTGGGGGGTCCGACCGTGCAGACCTCTCGCGTGCCGAGGCACCAGAGGGGCCTGCCTGCCTACCGGTATGACGGATGCAGGGGAAAGCCTGTTGGAGCCCTGTGTCCTGAGAGGGGCGAGAGGGCCTCCTAGCCCTACTTCTGATTTTGTGGGTGCCGGTGGGGCTGCAGATGTGGCGCCTACACGTTGGACCACTCCTGGGGTGAACCTTCGAAGGGTTGTGCGTGTGGGCTCCTGGAATGTCCTGAGTCTCTCAGAGGATCACCGACTGCCTCATTTATCAGATGAGCTCAGTAGGCTGAGGGTGGATATGGTGGGGCTCTCTGAGACAAGGAGGCCTGGTAGTAGTGAGACCAGTAGTAAGGCTTTTACTTACTACTGGACAGGCATGAGCAATGGTCACCATGTCAAGGGGATAGCCATAGGTGTCTCAGCAGACTGCAGCTGTCTGTTGTAGAGGTTACTCCTGTTGATGAGCGTATAATGCGATTAAGGCTGAAGCACTGTTTAGGCTTCATGTCTGTTGTTGCAATGTATGTTCCTACCAAGGTGTGTGAAACTGAAGAGAAGGAGACGTTCTACGCTAAACTCGACTTTGTACTGGACCAGTGTCCCCGTCGTGATGCACTCATTGTCCTGGGCGACTTTAATGCTGTCACTGGCACTGAAAGGGCTGACTATGAAATATGTGTTGGTCCCCATGGTTCTGGTACCAGAAATGACAACAGCTCTTTCCTTCTGAATTTTGCAAGATCCAGAAGGCTGAGAATTGCGGGTTCCTGGTATCAGAGACCAACGCTGCACCGTTGGACTTGGTATAGCAATGGCGGAGGGGTAGCGAAGGGGATCGACCATATCCTAGTCAGCACTCGTTGGAGATTCATCAAGAACTGCAGGGTTTTTCGGTGTGCCGAGTTCTTTGCGACCGATCACAGGCTTGTTGTTGCTTCATTCAAGCTTCATATCAAGTCCAGAAAGCCTCCAAGACATAACCACACTGTGTTTCATCTTGAGAAAGTGAAGGACTTGACATGTGCATAAAAGTATGCAGTGACAGTCTCCAATCGGTCTGGAGTGCTCTACACCCTTGAGGACCCTGAAGAGCTATGGGATTCCTTCAAACGTGAAACTCTTGAGGCTGCCAAGGAATGCATAGGGGAGCGCCCGAGGTCACGGAGTGGCTTCACCTCGGTAGAGACGCTGGAAAGTATTGAGGAGAGCCCCGCTGCCAGACTTGCTGGGGACCATGACCAGTACAGGGCTCTGTTACGTAGGACTAGAACAAAGACAAGGAGAGGTACGTCAGGGGTCTCGCTGAGGATGTCGAGTGTTATTTAAATGCTAATGACCTCAGACCTGCCTATCGAGCTCTGAAGAAACTCCGCTCCAAGTCTACTTCTCAGGTGAGTGCTATCCTAACAGCCGATGGTTGCCTCGTATCGGACGCAGATGGGCAGATGGCTCGTAGGGCTGAGTACTTTGAGCAGCTGTTCACGGTGGATCCTCCAAGCGGACACCTCCAGACTGCAGGCTCACAGACGCTGGATGCTGATCCACCCATTGACGAAACTGCACCCTCCATTGGCGATGCCAAAGAGGCTGTGGCAAAGTTGAGGGGTGGAAATGCAGCTGGCATCTCCATCAGTGCGGAGTTGCTCAAAGCTGGGGGTGAAGCCATGATCCGTGGGTTGCATGCTGTCTTGACTGCTGTATGGCATTCAGGTACCATTCCCCCTGACTGGAAGAAGGGGTTGGTCGTCCCTATCTGGAAGGGGAAAGGGGACCGTCAAGACTGCAACAACTACCGTGGAATAACGCTGCTCAGCCTATCAGGCAAGGTGCTTGCCCATTTGTTGCTGACGCGGATCCGCACTCACCTGCTGAAGCATCACGCCCGGTAAGTCAACAACTGACCGTATCCTAGCGCTTCGCGTACTGGTGGAGCGCCGACGTGAGTTTCGACAGGGAATGCTTGCAGCCTATGTCGATCTCAAGAAGGCGTTTGACTCAGTGCATCGAGAGACACTCTGGGATCTTCTGCGTCTCCGTGGGATTCCTGCAAGGATTATTGGTCTATTAACTGGCCTGTACTCCGGGACTGTAAGTGCTGTGAAGTGTGGAGGAGGCGTGTCCAGCTTCTTCCCTGTGAATACAGTTGTGAGGCAGGGCTGTGTGCTTGCTCCATCACTTTTCAACACGTGCATGGATTGGGTACTAGGCAGAGTTGTGGAACAAAGTCATTGTGGAGCACCTGTCGGCAACATCGAGATTACAGAGCTTGTTTTTTGCTGATGATGCAGCAATCTTCGCTGAGTCACTGGAGGTTCTGGTAATGGCTCTAGAGGCACTGCACGAGGAGGTGAAGCCCTTGGGACTTTAGGTTTCCTGGGCCAAGACCAAGGTCCAGGTGTTTGGAGGCGTACTGGATGAAACAGTACAGTCTGTCCATGCGTGTGGCAAGGACACTGAGATCTTGAAAAACTTCACATACCTTAGTAGTTTAGTACATAACGATGGTGGGTCGAGCCAAGAAGTCACACCGCGGATTAGCCTGGCCCACGGCGTTATGGATTCGCTTAACACGAGTATTTGGCGTTGCCGATACCTGTGCAGACGGTCAAAGATTTGGATATTAAAGTCGCTGGGGATCCCTGTCTTACTCTATGGTTGTGAGACATGGACACTGAACACCGACCTGAAGAGGCGAATTGATGTCTTTGGTACTAGATGTTTTCGTAGGATCATGGGATACCGCTGGTATGACTTTGTGTTAAACCAGCGATTGTTCCGTCAGCGCCAACTGCGGCTATATGGGCATATGGCGCGATACCCGGAAGCCGATCCTGCTTGTCGGGTTGTTTCCATAAGGGACAACCCGACTTGGAGGAGGCCTAGGGGACGCCCACAGAACTGTTGGCTGCGGGAAGTCGATGCCTCCTGCTGGGAGTCACTCGGTATAGGAAGGGAGCCTGCATGGCGGTTGGGATGATCCAACAGGGCCGCCGCCGGTCGTCTGCCGGACAAGGTAGAAGGAAGACAGCCGGCTCGTGTGATGGTTGAGAGGATGAACTCTGTGTGCCCGGAAGGTGTGTGCCATTAAGGTGTGTGTTCTCGGGACTCAAAAGTGCTCTCTAAGTGATCTCCAAAAAGATAGACTTAACAATTCTCCGATAAAGACAGTGACATTACGTTCACCCCTAATATATTAACTTTTATAATCTGAGCCAACAATAATAACAACAACAACAACAGGAATAGTAATAATAATTGTGATGATAATGATAATAATGATAATGATACCTTATAACAATATTATAATGATCGTCAATAATTTCCTACTTACTGGTGCTATTGGTGCTACTACTACTACTACTACTACTACTACTACTACTACTACTACTACTACTACTACTACTATTACTGCTACTACTACTACTACTACTACTACTACTACTACTACTACTACAAGAACAACAACAACTACTACTACTACTACTACTACTACTACTACTACTACTACTACTACTACTATTATTATTATTATTACTACTACTACTACTACTACTACTACTAAAGCTACTACTACTACTACAACCGCCTCTCACCGCTGCTCGTTTTCTTCTCTACCCTGGTGCTTCCTGCCGCGCCTCACGCCTCGGAAACTGCTGACTCCGGGCGTGAGTCATGTGATGCAGGGATGAGTGTGTGTCTGATGCCTCAGTTCTCAAGTACATTATATTCTCTCATATAGTGATGTCTTATAAACTACATCCTACTCAGAGAGTTTATATTATCATATTTTAAGGAATGGAACATTCTATGGATGCAATAACAATTGAAATGCTTAATTGTATATATATATATATATATATATATATATATATATATATATATATATATATATATATATATATATATATATATATATATAAACACATGCAACTCCTTGCAGAGGACAAAGCTGCGTCAGCATTTCTGAAGTATTGCACCATCTTATAAAGATGGATTGTATCAGATTGTATTTGCATATTTAAATACAACGAATTCCTACCTATCATGTCCCTAACATCGCTCGGTCACCTACAACATCGCGTCCTCGCGATGTCCTGAAGACATGTACTTATCCATGTTAAACTGGTGTACCCTCAGTGTCTTCTGGCTGTTACTGGAGCTTTACTTTATGACCATTATACAATGACGTAGCTCGCTTAAAAGAACAGTAAGAGGTCACGAAGACAATACAGAAGATGAGAATAGATACAATCACCATAGGAAAATGCACATAGGGACCAAGATACATAGGTAGAGATGTATGTATTGCATTGTTTTAATTTACATGGTGCTCTGCTGTATCATTTGCACCTAACGGTTCACTGAGTAAGCCGAAAACATCATGGGGCCTTTTCAGCAATTGAAACAGTGTGCTCCTTAACTCAGAATTTAGCAAAAACCGTTTGTTTTATCTCCCTCTCGCACTGTACAAAGTGTGGCTTCCACTGCATATTCTTTCCATTTTTATGTCGGTCAGAACCTTCTTTGCAGATGTCAGAACCTACACGTGCGTTTTGAACGGAGACAGGGACGTGCATAGCTACAAGGTCAGGAATTACATGACATCCAATAACCGTAGCCTTAACAACCGTCCACTTCCCTTGATCCAATAATTGTTCAGAAGTACCTGATGAATCTGGGTGTTTTTCGACAACCACATCTCGGGATTTACTTCTAAAGTTGGTTAGCGTTCTCTGACCCTGTTTAGCGGGGATATCCCGAACAGTAGAAATGGTTTGTGTAGGAACATTCTCACCATCTGGTGCTTTTCGCCTTTATTTTTTTTTTAAAGGGAATGAGAAAGCGAGGCTCCTGGAACTACCCCATAGCCAAAAAGCTTCCTATCATTTTATTATACATGTTTATTTATTATTATTATCTATTTTTATTATTATTATTATTATTACTATTATTGTTATGATTATTGCTAAGTATGCATCAATTTCATCTTTTTATACTTCAGTCTAGTTTAAGGTAATTTCCGACGCCTGGAAAAAGATTAAAGAAAAGAGAAATACATAGAGATACACACAAATAGCATTATTGTTATGATAATTATATTTGATATAGATGAAAATATATAGCATAACAGAGAGTTACAAATTACACTACTAGATTTAAAGGTTCATATCACATTAGTTTTAATGCCAGAAAATGTGACGGCTCAGTAATATTTCATCACCAATAATTATGTCAACAAGTGATGTAATTACGTAAGTATTCATGTAGTGTCAGCTACTCTGTTGTTTTCTCACCTATACTTAAAGCGCTCCTCTTCGGTAGCAGCACTGCAGCAGGCGTTAAATCAGCTTAAGTCACCCTCACTCGTCCTTGAGAGGGTGGCGGGAATGTGAAAGGGGGGGGGGGGGAGCGGTGGTACGGCTTCCACCTAGGCGCGTGCGGGTTCACTCATCAGCTCCGCAATTCCCACGCCCGGACCAAAGTATCACCCCCAAGGATTTTATAATATCCTTGGCCCCAGCCGATGTCGACCACGCCCTTCCAATACACCGAGGTTTTGGTGTAAATAGATGTATGTATTCAGGCTGAGTAATTTTGTTACCCAGCCACTAGCAAGTATAGCTGAAGTGGTGGTGGCGTGTGTGTCTGTGTGATTTCAAAGTACTGCAAGTGCTGCAAAACAAGCCTTATGCAGGAGTGTCTTTAGAGCGATGAGAAAGAGAGAAGGCACCCTCAGCAGCTAACGCCGTCACAGCAAATTTCAGTCGTGTCAGTGGTTTGGGTTTTGGACAAAGCTGTGTCAGCATTTCTGAAGTATTGTACCATCTTATAGAGATGTTGCATCAGATTGTATTTGCATATATAAATACAATTAGTTCGTACCTATCATGTCCCTAACATTATTATTATTATTATTATTATTATTATTATTATTATTATTATTATTATTATTGTAATTATTGTTATTATCATTATCATTAATGCTATTATTATTATTATTATGACTATTATTATTATTATTATTATTATTATTATTATTATTATTATTATTATTATTTTTATTATTACTATTATTATTATTATTATTATTATTATTATTATTATTATTATTATTATTATTTTTATTATTAATATTAATATTATTATTATTATTATTATTATTATTATTATTATTATTATTATTATTGTTACCATTACTAGTACTATTTATTATTATCAATGTTATTATTATTATTATTATTATTATTATTATTATTATTATTATTATTATTACTACTACTACTACTACTACTAC
>CM035195.1:12122155-12138599 GCA_020233015.1 Callinectes sapidus | reverse complement strand
GGTTGCACATAACTGGCCTGAGGAGGAGAATATGTAAGTTGAGGTAGTTCCTCAATTGAGCACTCAAATAAGGAGGCCCCTCCATCCATTGGCTGGAGCTGGGTCTCATCATTGCAGATTTCGATTGTTGGTGGAAGGATTTGGTATGCTGACATGTGGTCACCAACCATCTCTTTCCTGAAAGGAAATATACAGTCCAGTATATCTATTAACCTTTTATCGAGCACTCCTAGAAATGTAAAAGATATTAAAGTTCGTGATTGCCTCACAGGGCTAGTCAGGCAATAAAATAAATATTTTTGATTGGCCGAGAGATTCGTTGACTTTAAACCAGCACAGAGAGAGTTGTTGCAGCCACTTTTGAAGCTTGTGTATGTTACCCTATATAGTTCCTTCCCTTAAAGGGTTAAAAAGTACACCAGGGAAAAGAAACTACTACATTGCAAGTAAAATTAGGCAAAGTATAGTATGGTTCATTTTCACAGGGTGTACATACATCAATTACATTTACTAGACTTACCTTGCATCTTTAAAAAGTATATCATTATCGAGGGTCACTACACCTTCAATGCTTTCATTTTTCTCCCCCAGCAACTTCTCAACTTTGGTATCAACAGGGTCTAAGGGAGGAAGAAACTTGTGAACACATCAATTACATTTACTAGACTTACCTTGCATCATCAAAAAGTATATCATTATCGAGGGTCACTACACCTTCAATGCTTTCATTTTTCTCCCCCAGCAACTCCTCAACTTTGGTATCAACAACAGGGTCTAAGGGAGGGACTTGTGGACCACCAGCACCTGTAAAAAAAATTGTACACATCATGAATGCTGCATTGAATATTTTCCAAAGAGATTGGTCACTGTTTAGATTAGGTTAAGCTGGATAATTCTAGAGAATACTTGATATTGCTAGAATGTAGTATTTAGTTACCATGAGTATTCATTTAATTTAGTTTTATTTTCCCCCAACCTTCAGTCCAGTTGGATTACTATTGAATGAAGTCAATTGTTATGAACAGTGTGGGGACCAGTGTATGATTAAGGGGGACACAACAATTTAGTTTCTTCATAATAGACACTAATGAAATATACAAGATTAAGTAACCAACATTTTTTGGTTTATAACTTAGGTTATGAGTAATTATTATGAATATATAAAATAACAGACTCTCACCTGATTGACAATATTCCCTCCTTATTGCTGAGACTTTCTTCCTTGATTTTGAGAGGACAGAAAACCATTTAGTCTCTATTTCATTAACAGTCCGGTGATGCAGTGGATGAGCAGCATTGAGACTGATGGCGATTTCCTCCCAGGCCTTCTTCTTATCCTTGTTTGTAAGTGTAGGTTCAAACCTGCCATTAATCACCAATTCCCTCTCTTGTATACGATATACTAAATGGAGGGTTTCCTCCTGTGTCCAGTTAGGCTTCCTTTTCTTCACCTGCGCCTCCTCTGCCATGGTGTTGAGTTTGTGTGTTTACAAAAGTCGCGGGACGGCAGCGATGTGATGTTGTCCACAGATCGCCAGCATGTGGTTAAAAAGTATTTGTTCTAACTAAAAAAAAAAAAAAAAAACGATGAAATGTGCAATTATGCATATCAAGAGAGTTTAATTATTAATAGAAAAATATTTTTACATTAAATGATGCATTTTCAACTCGATTTAACGAAAAATAAGTGAATAAGTTGCTATCCTTAGCGAAGGTTAGCAAGAGTTAACAAACAGCTGTTTGCTTACTAACATCTATTAGTTAAGCCTTCGTGAAATACTTTCCTGTTAGCTAACTAGTAAGTTTTGTGTATACCGGCCCTGGACCCGTGAATGAGTGAGTCCTGACCTCCCCCGCTCGGCGGATTATATCTGCCACGAGCCCTGCACTGACCACACGGTCGTCTGCCCAAGTGGTTACTCTACTATACAAAGGAAACACTACCTAACTAATCAAATATTGGTTCCGTAGTGGTATTCACATGGAGGCAGTATAACACATGATATGCTCTCCAAATTTCATTATGGAAAACTGAGAAATACAGGGTTAGAGGCATAAAAGGTAAAAATGCCCTAACGCTACGTTATACTAACATGAAAAAAATATAGAAATTCTCTATTGTGCACAATAAAAGCAATTTCTTATATAACTTACATAACAATGGAAATCATAAGTTTTCCTCCTCTCTAGGGCGACTCCGGAGACGTATACAATTTTTGAACGGAGAACAAGCTCCCAACTTCTGCCCTTCATACAGTGACTTAAAAAACAACCTAACTTAAACTAAATATCAAATATGTACATAATAAATAAAAATAACGTAACCTTCAAATGGTAAAAAATTAAGGTGTGAAGAGAGAGGTGCGGCTGACCTTTCTTCCCCCCCCACTTACCCATCCACTGCCATTTCTGACCTGCGGTCACTCCTGGCGCCAACGGCCACGAGGTTGAACTGAACAAAGCACAAAGGGGGGAAAATGTGTACACATAAAATAACGTTCGAGTACCACGTCCTTGATTGGTATCGTTCTTGCATTTCTTCCTGTGCGTGTGCGTGTGCGTGTGTGCGTGTGTGTGTGTGTTTGATCAGTAACAGAGATTATAAAGAAATAGAGGAATGGGAATTGGGAGAACGATAAGTGAGGAAAATATACAAGAAAGAGTGTGTGTGTGTATGTGTGTGTAATAATAATAATAATAATAATAATAATAATAATAATAATAAATAATAATATTATTATTATTATTATTATTATTATTATTATTATTATTATTATTATTATTATTATTATTATTATTATAAAGATGATAATAACAATAATAATAACAATGCTGATTATAATAGTATTATTGATAATGATAATAATAATAATAATAATAATAATAATAATAATAATAGTAATAATAATAATAATAATAATAATAATAATAATAATAATAATAATAATAATAATTGTAATAATAATAATTAGTAGTAGTAGTAGTAGTAGTAGTAGTAGTAGTAGTAGTAGTGGTAGCAGTAGTAGTAGTAGTAGTAGTAGTAATAATATGATTATTATAATAATAAAAATAACAATGATGATAATAATAATAATGATAATAATAATAATAATAATAATAATAATAATAATAATAATAATAATAATAATAATAATGATAATAATAATAAGGATAATAATTATAATGATAATAATAATAAAAATTTTAATAGTAATAATAATAATAATAATAATGATAATAATAATAATATTAATAATAATAATAATAATCATCATCATAATAATAATAATAATAATAATAATAATAATAGTAATAATAATAATAATAATAATAATAATAATAATAATAATAATAACAATAGTAATGGAAATAATGATAATATAGATAATAATAATGATTGCAATAACAAATAAGTGTTTTTCTTGTTCTGTTACTTTTCTTTCACATATTGAAGGATCTACAACATTCCAGTCACAAAGCCGAGGGAAAAGTGCCAGTAACTGCAAAGAGCCTGTCTCTCAAGGAAGGAGTGCTACCAAAGGAAATACTACCTAAAGAAATAAAAGAGATAAATGGAAAGATGAACAAAAGTTGGATGTAAGAATATTTTGGACACCCAGTTTTCCAGCTCTCAGCCTCCAGACTGGTGGTGAAAAGCGTCTCAAGAAGATGGCAGTTCGTTACTCTCATGACGTAACAGACTTTCGGTTGGGCTGTTTCGTTCGGGTGTTATTCAGGTGGGTTGATTCCTTCACCCTGTAGTGTTACCTCTCAACGTTATCCGTAAATAGAATAATTTAGAATTTCATGGTGTATTTTTTTCATGAGAATTGGCTATTGGGAAACACTAAATGCATAATTTGGCTAAGAAAGAGAGAATAAAAACGGTCCTATGCACGTGAAGAAAACTGAAGTACCATCGATTCTCATTGCAATTCAGAAAAATCTAAACGTAGCGTTGAATTAGCCTTTGGTGTGTGTGTGTGTGTGTGTGTGTGTGTGTGTGTGTGTGTGTGTGTGTGTGTGTGTGTGTGAATAACAAAGCAATTTTTACAAACCAGCAGATAATACTTGAAGAGGTGTACAGAATTTTGATTTATATCATTTGCTTAATGACTGAGGAGGTTAAATACCAATAGGCAATTGGGCACTGGCTATGATATGAACACTTACGGTGATTTAGAAAAGTGCACTCTCCCAGTAAACTGTCTTTAGTAACCGCAATCTTCTCCTGGGAGTGGAGTTAATTAATCACAGTCCTACTCTGGGCTCAAAACTGAGGTGTTTTGCGTTGGAGCTAGTTAGTCATTGTAAACAACATTGACTTCCTGCGTGATGCTCCTCATTTTGTCTAGCCACACTGAAATTATCTATTATCTATTTTGGTAAGAATGACTAAAATGTTCAAATTACGTGAAAATATAATTCCTGCTTAACTCAAACAGAACATTTCGTTGCCAGACGCTTAATGTCAAGTAATGGTGGTTTAAATGGGCCTATAGATACTTTCGCTACTGACGCCCTCTCATTCTTTAGGCAAGTTTTCTTTTTCATTTTTTTTTTTTTTTCGGCAGTTCTTCGAAAGTTATCTGACTGAAATCAATATACGATAGTATGGTAAGAAGCAAACGAAATGAGACAGACAAAAGAACGAGCCACGCCGGCACCTGGCAGCATGTTAGTAGAATATGTAAATATGGGAGGAGGGGACACACGTGCTTTGTGCCACCACCACCATAATTACCTAGCACTACTAAAGGTTTGAATTCTCCTCCCTAATCATTGTCATTGCCATTGTCATCAGTTAATTATAAACTTATATACTGGAATATAATATTAACAGGGGACCAGGAACCCAGATTCCTGCAGCGACTCGGGAGGACCATTCTTCCAGTGATTACCAACATTTTCACTTTGGAGGAACCCTGTAATAATTTTTGGAGAAACCTTGTGTAATTTTTTTCATATTACAAGGATCCCCGATATATATATATATATATATATATATATATATATATATATATATATATATATATATATATATATATATATATATATATCAGAAGAGGAATTCTCCTGAGTCTTGCTACGAGAATCAAGGTTCCTGGTCCCCTGTAGCTATTATATTCCAGTATAGAACATAAGCGTATACTGTATGTGTTCATAAGTACCTGAGTATAATATGTAGTATATGTTGTAGTATGGTGGAAATAAAGAACATGGCCAAACCTCTGTTTATTGATGAAAACGCTCCAGAAGTTAGGGCGAATCGATTTCATTGGTAGTTGATTCGCCCCAACTACTCAATATTTGAGTGGTTACACCCCAACTCGCTCTTTTGTTCGCCCCAAGTCCATTTGCACCAGAAGCTGGGGAGAATCTACTTCATCTATAGTTGATGTACCACAACTACTCAATAATGAGTTGTTTAGAACGTTTAGGACAGGTTGAGTACGCTTAGGTAAGCTGCCACATCATACAGTTTGTCGTTGAAATGTCAATTCTTTTTTTACTTTTTAAAATTCAAATTCAAGTTTTTGCTGTGGATAATTTAGCCTCCCAAACCATGCAGAGCTGCAAATGTCTCGTGTTTTAAGATAATAGTCTGTGTTTTACAAAAATATCGCAACATTTGACACCAAGCCTTAGTGATGTGGTCAAGAGCAGCCGGAGTCACTCAGGTCAAAAAGAGCGGGCGCGTCAGCTTCTCCGGGGGGTTTTTCCTCGCTGGGCCATTACCCACGTGCTCTTTATAGCCCTGACCAGAGAAAACCTCTATATAAAGGGGAAGAATACGCCTTGACCTTTACCTCAAAGGTGATGTAAAAGAAGAGTTTAAAAAAACAAATAGATCATAGAAAATCCTGAAATATCCAAAATCACACAATAGTGTGCCGTCTCAGGGGGGACTTGATCTTGTCAGGTCAGCACTCATCTTCGCACCAAAAAAAGGATAACTATAAAGCTTTTTCACGCACTCACGTGTCCAACGAATTGTAAAGATTCTATCACATTTGATAGAGGTTTTTTTCCATTGTTATTAGGTTGTTGCGCCGCACTCATGAGAATTCCGGAATCTGCCACACCTAGAACAAATTCCATAGAGAGGCCAGACTAGAAAGGGCGCACTACGAAAGCGCGGATTCGAAAAACTTAACGAGTTCGAAAATCACCCTTAAGGTAGTTACAAAAGCGCGCCAAGATTATTCCCTTTGACTCGCTGTTTCACTAAGTTTCGTTTAGTGTCTCTTAATGGTTAATGCCCACTGTTGATTTAGCTGTCTGATTACACCTTGACGATCAGTCAGTCCGTTGTTGTCATCCAGTGCTGTTCTGTGCTGTTCTGTGCTGTCCAGTATGGAGTTTACCATTTCTATCACCAACAAAGGCAAGAAGTGCTTAATGCAGGATGGATATATATATAGAATTGATAGCACACTGACTGATGGATCCATATCGTGGCGATGTACGAACAAAAAATGTAAGGGTCGGCTTAAAACAGACAGCACAATGACTGAAGTAATTGCTCCAATACAATGTGAGCACAGTCATGAGAAGGATGACAAAAAACTAGAAAGACAGCAAATACGCGCATCAGTGAAAAGGAAAGCAACTGACGACTTGACGATAAGGCCTTCAAAGCTAATTAGAACTGAACTACAAAAATTCTCTGGTAATGAACTTGAATCTACCCATGTAAGATCTATTGCACAATCATTATACAGAGAAAGGCGAAAAGTATATCCAGTACTACCTAAAACTCGGCAGGAACTACACCAGGCTCTTAATTCTATGACTACTTCTACAAACAAAGGGGAAGATTTTATCCTGGAAAATAGTCCTGAGAAAGGTTTGGTTATTCTTTCATGTGCAACAAATCTAAAATTTTTGACAAACACTGCTGACGAGATCTTCGTTGATGGGACTTTTAAATGTTGTCCAAAGTTCTTTTATCAGCTGTACACCATACATGGATTATCTAATGGACATTATATTCCGTTAGTGTATGCCTTATTACCAGGTCAATCTGAGGAGAATTACAGAAATATGTGGACTTGTTTGACTGATACTTGTTCAGCAAGGAATCTGCTCCTAAAGCCCTCAGTGATACATGCAGATTTTGAAGTTGCCATGCTCATTGTCCTAAGAGACATATATCCAACGGCAGTTATCAAATGTTGCAGATTCCATTTGGGACAGGCATGGTGGCGAAAAATTCAGAATCTCGGACTAGCTAACGAGTACAAAGACAACAACGGTGACATTGGCCAGTGGCTGAAATTATCATTTGGATTGCATTTCATTGACCCTACGGAAGTTGAAGATTGCTTAGTGGATGAGCTTATGGCAGATGCACCTCAGGATGATAGATGTACACGTTTTGCGGACTATCTTGTTGACAACTATATATCACTAAACTCAAAATATCCTCCTGTGCTTTGGGCTGAAATCCCCTCACATACCAAGCGTACAAACAATGCTGCGGAATCTTTTCATGCTCATTTTAATGAGCAGTTTTATACATCCCATCCATCTATATTTGTATTCCTTGACGTTCTCGTGAAGCTTCAGAGTAACACCTACATAAAGATAAGGAGTGTCAGTAAGCCTGCAACAGTGAGGAAACCTGAGCAAAACAGGAACGAGTATGCTATTTCCCAATACAACAAATATATTGCAGGAGAAATAGACAGACACAATTATATGAAGAGTTTGGGTAACAAGTTCAGAGCAAATACAAAACTGTAATAATTGAGGTGTATGACGAATGTTTCAAGAATGGTTTTATGGACACACACACACTTGTTTTTATATGACGACGATTTTATTATAAAGAATGGTTTTACGGACACACACACTTGTTTTTATATGACGAATATTTTATTATATAGAATGGTTTTTATGGACTATTTTATCTACTACAGCCGAAAAACAAAATTTTTCCTGCTTAAAAATCCTACTTCCACCTACCCGTGGTAAGCAGAGGGCAACAGATGATATCATCTGGCTAACGGAAGAGGTGAGCGATCCATAATGAACTTTTGAACAATCAGACTTCGAGGTGAGTGATAAAACGCGCTTTTGACTTAATATTCAGCCGCGCTTTTGATAGTAATATATCTACAACGTTTTCCGCGCTTTTGATATGCTAATCCGCGCTTTCGTAAAACGCCGACTAGAAAAGCATTTGACAGCCCCTTTCGAGTGACTAACAGGTTAATGACAGTCGTAAAAAGGGACGATGGATGCACTTCAACTGACCTTACTCAATTAAGGGATTTATCAACCCAGCACACCTGGCCTCCCCAGACTACAGCAGCATTTGACAGCCGCTTTGTAGTGATACCAAGGTGTTACCAGGTTAATAACTGCGATGAAAGGGGCGACATATGAACTTAACCTGACTTTACTCAATTAAAGAACTCATCAAAGCTGACTTTCCCAAGGACAGAACCTTGTCAGTCTCACCTCGCCTCACCATCGTCAGCCACCAAACGACACCGCAATAACTTTTTGGTTAGTAATTTTGTTTAAAATTTGTCTAGCACTTGAAGCGGAAATTTCAAAGATAAATACGAGTAACGTACTTTATATTACATGAAATGTAACGATATCGATATGTTTCATGTAATATATCTCTACATGCGATTTGGGACGTAATGATTATGTTGTGGGGGAATTGGGGCGAATCAACTACCGATCAAGTCGATTGTCCCAACTTCTGGAGCGATATGATTTGTGGCGTATCGTCACTGGGCGAATCGACCTTTTATCTGAACAAATTATCATACTTTCCGTGGCTTTTAAGTTACTATGTGTTTTAAATATCTTTCGTCATAGTCAAACACAACGCACTACACAAATATTTCTAGCATAGAAACATTGCATATTGTTTGAAAATATTATTCACTTTGGATAGGAGGACATCGGCGAGATCGGCCAAGTTTCTCCTTGGGTGATTCTGGACGTGACAAGCCATTCAGTTCTCAACAGTCTGGTGCATTGCTGTGGACTTAATTCCCCATACTGAACGCTCTCCTGCTGAATGTATCCCTGATGCAGTTCTGCAACTCAGCTGATCAAGAAGCCCCATGGGGCCTGTGTGTCCATAGTTCATTTGTTTCATGGCATAGTTTCACGATTTTTTTTTTTCACAGTAGCTTTTGTGGCAGTATAATATGAAAATGGCTAAAAATAATGATGGGTCTGATGTGAACTTTACGAACATTCTGAGACGAATTAGGCTCTAATATACATGTATTAACTTTAAATATTTTACTTATAACAATCAATAAATGAGGTATATCCATCACCAGTCTTATGACTCATTATTCTGTCATATTTTTATAAATTTGTTTAGGTATTATTTACATGGTATATGATTTACAAACTGTAGCTGGATGTGCTGTTGTATGTGGCCTTCGATATTGATTTGGGGGCCAAATAACTGTGACATCTATTTACGCTGCTGTATGTGGTCTTTTATTAAAGCAGACATCTATTTGAAGTGCAAATGCATATTTTTAGTAAGGCAGTCTGCGGATAGTTTTCTTGTATGTTAAGTGATTCCTTTGTGAATGGGATGACAAGGACAGTGTGGAATATAAACCAGAACTTTTTCCTTCACGTAATTACACGAGTTAGTCCTATGCCTGACAATGTTCAGAATGGAGTCTGATACAGTGGTATTACTATTACCATAATTATGAATAACACATATTAAGCAGAGGTGACTAAGGAATAAAAAAAATAAAAAAACCTTGTGAAACTTCGTGTACTGGTTGAAGTGACTTGTGTTGGTTGGCATGGAGGTGAGAGTGGAGTGAAGGTTTGGATTGGGTAGGTGTAAGTTGATAGCTATTACGTCGTGGGATTTTGAAGGAGATACTCATGTAGATTCAGGATATATATTATTGCACTGTACAATATAGCGACGTGATGGAAAGTGAACGATAATTATCACGTAGCTTGATTCATAAATTATGAGATGTCCGATTGAGTATGATGTCGGTTAGCTTTGGGGTGAAGTCGTGTGTCTGAACCAGTGAGAGAGGGAATGGATATGCGCGTGAGGGAAATGAAATTTTTAAGAGGGCAAAGTGATTCAGGGCAGAGATGAAATTGAGCTATCAGGAAAAAGGAAAGAGGGTGAAATACGAGTAGAACTACGGAGACAAGAGTGCTGGAATGTGTGATAGGGGAGTGAATGCAGGTGTTTCCTCAGAGGACGAGAAGCCGGTCTCTCAAGAGAGAAGGGAAGGACATAGTGGAAGAACTTTTAGTAAGAGAGGAAACAAGTTTGTGCGTAGACAGAGAAAAGGAACAGGTGGATGGTAGAGAAAGTAATAATAAAGGAGTAATATAATTACAATGACTGATACAGGGCTGCCTCCCTTGGTGAAATGCATCCCAGCATCTGGGACGAAATGAGATGTGAGGGCACGATGAGATATGACAGCCATGTGACGGAATGGTCCGAAATATATAAACAATAATGCGATATGTAGAAAAGAAAACATAATACACAAGACAATAATGGCTAACATACGATTAATAAATTAATATACGTGGAATTAAAGAAAATGCACACAATCAAAGGTGATACAGACAAAATACACACATCAGAATAATAAAAAATATATACTCTTGCATGTTTACACACAGATAGTTAAAAAAGATATATAGATATTTACACACAGATAAATAACAAGACATGTATAGTACATGGCACTTGACACAGGTTAAGATTTAGAAAAAGGGCAAAGATTTTGTCTATAGGAAGAGAGTGTGTCTGGAATTAAACTCTTAGAGATAAAGGATGTTGAAACAGGAACATAACTCAGATGTTGCTCATCAATGATTTGTGAACTTTTTTGAGATGGTCCTTACATGCTCGACATAGCTTTTGAGATCTAAGATCTTGAATTGTGCCCATGAAGGTTTTCGAGATGCAATGTAGACCATGAAAGATTGGGTCTAATTTTTAATGACGATGGTGTTGGTGAAATACAACATCACCTACCGCAAGAGATGAAGCAGAGGGGCGAAGAAGTTGTTTTGAAAACATTTCCTGTTTTGATGCAGTGAGGTGATCATGGGTGAGGTGGTGTGAGGTTTAAAACGCGCGAAACTGAAATTTGATGAAATCATCGAAGTTGTACATAGGGCGAGGAGTGCAGGGGAGAAACTCATGAGCAGGCGTTCATCTTCCCCTAACAGGACGAAAGTAGGAGACCCCTTGATGGTGGAGAGAATGGCGGTGTTAAGAGAACAAGCTACCTGAGGGAGTAATCCCTCCCAAGATGAGAGTGAATCCATGATATGACGTAAGATATTCAAGATGCATTTATTACATCGCTCAACTTTTCCGATTGGGCTGGGTGAATGAGTGAGGAGCACTGTTACAGTTGTTAATATGAAATTCCTGGCAGATCGTCTGTAAGAGTGAATTACTGAACTCTATGCCATTATCAGAGAGCAGAGTGTGAGGGTCACCTTAAGGGCAGACTACATAATCTATCATGGCTCTAGTGACAGAGCGCACAGATTTGTCTTTGAGAGGGACAAGAAAAGAAAAAACTAAACAAAACAAACGAAAAGGTACTGAAACCCATTTTGCGTGAGTGGTAGTTTGAGAAAATCTATTTATCTTGAATCCCAAGGTAATGATACGACTGAGTATGCGAATGAGGTGCTCTGGTGAGCGGAAAGCGAGTGATGAGCTGAGCTGTGCATGAAAGGCAGAGGGGCAGTGAGAAAAAAAATGTCTTCTCATCAATGACCTGAAATACGAACGTCGTGCTTGTGAGAGCGAGTGATCATGACCTAGATTATCTGAGAGGGAAGAATAATGAATTTTATATAAGATAGCATCAATCAAGGACTGTGGAAGAACAAGCTGAGTGAAACATTCATTAGAGTCATCAGAAGAACTAGACTTGGAAAGAAGGTCATCTCACAAAAAAAGTGAATCTACATTAACATGCAACTTTAGAAGATTTGATGTGTCACCTGACTGGAGATAGTAAAAGAGAGAAGCGAAGAGCGGGTTTGAACGTTGATGGGTTTTAAAGTCATTAGCTGTAGGCATAGCAGGGCTATCTGTGATAATAGATAGAGGAACAGTGTTGCATGATAAAGCATCTGCGACAAAATTAACTTTATCAGGAATGAAAGAGAAGGTAGGATCAAACTCTTGAATGGTTTATTGCCAATGAGTGAATTTATCTGTGAGATTGTTGCATTGAATATTTCTGTGAGAGCGTAATGACCTATAAGGACGTGGGTTTTGTAGCCAAGAATGAGGTCACGGAAGTGGCGTAAAGCCCATATGGCGGAGAGATGTTTATGATTAGTGATGTTATAGTTCTGTTAAGCTTTATTCAGAAATCTACTACAATACGCTATGACACGATATTTGCCGTTATCATCTTGTTGAATTAGAACTGCGCCTATACCGAAACCTGAGGTATCGGTACAGAGAGTGAAATTCTAATCGAAATTAGGATAAGCAAGGATAGAAGTGCCACATAAAGCAGACTTAAGATGATTAAATGCACTTTGTTCCTTCTCAAACTCGAAAAGTTCAACGTTTTTCTTGAGCAAGTGGGTGAGAAGCTAAGCAATAAGACTAAAACGCTGAATGAATTGGTGGTAAAATCCAGCTAATCCGAGACAAGTGGGAGCAGGGAAAAATTGGATCACTGCTGCATTACAATTTAATGTATGAATACCATTTTTGTCAACTTGGTTATCAAAGAACTTCACTTTTTTTCTGAAAAGAGCGTATTTTCTAAGTTCAGTCATGAGACCTGGGCATTAAAAAGGCGACAGAGATAAAATGCGAAGATGTTCTGGGAGATCCTTAAAAGCGATAACAACGTCATCAAAGGAGCAAAATGTATTCTTGCTGATAATTCCTGACTGGACTGAGTTCATCAGCCTTTGAAACGTTAGGGGTGAATTCCATAGATCTTATGTCATGCGTTTGAACATAATATTACCTAAAGAGGTAAGGAAAGCAGTGTAAGGGTGAGATGATTCCTCTAATTCGATTTGGAAAAACCCTGACTGTGAATTTAGGGTAGAGAAAACCCAATCTGATTCAGCTAAGGACTGAGTGATATCGCCTAGTCTTGGCAGGGGGTAGCGATCGGGTATGGTTGATGGATCTTTAGTTCATGAAGTCCACAATGACATTCCAGTCATGTTTTTATTTTTTTATTTGTTTTTTATTTTATTTTTAGGAACGAGTAACAAGGGGGTATTGTGAAAAAGGAACAGAAATCATTGAGGTCGAAAGGATGGCGATCAGATTCCTCTAGGAGTACTTTACAAGTGGAAGCATAATGATCTTTGAGGTGGCAATGCGTACAGATGTACGAGAGACAGCGAGAGTAGTTGTGACGAGAAGAGGAATGGCAAGAAGGTGAACGACCTCGATATGGGGAGTATGGGGGAGAGGGAGGAAGGGGAAATGAAGATGTCTTGTTAAGGGCCTGAACTGGAGCAGAGACGGTGGTGGGGGCTTGTCGGTAATTTTTTGCAGACGTCATACAGGAAGTTAGATTTAATGAAAGCAATGTCACTGACAGCATGTAAGGTTGCAAAAAGAAGGCATGTAAAGAGACGTTTGAGTACATCCTTAAAAAGATAATCGTCTAAAAAAAACAGTTCGAAGCTTGAAGTTGGTTGATAAGTTCAGAGTTATGGGAAGAGGCAATATTTTCAGCTTGGAAGGGATTAGGCAGAGAAAGAGCGTATTGAGTGATAGAGGAAGGGAGTTTCAAGAGAGAATGCGTATCTCCTAGCTTAAAATTACTTTGAAAGTGGATTCTTAGTTCCGAAGTGAAGGCATCGAAGGAGGTAAAAGAAGCAAGTTTGTAAGTCCTGACTACGAGACCAGAAAGACTTGAATCGTCAAAGGAGATGCAAGATTTGAGGATGGATACCTTTTCGTTGTCGGAGGAGGTAGAACGTCTAGTGCATTCGTCAGTGACACAGTCAATAAAATTATGAGGTCTCATCCCTATACCCAGAGAATTTTGGAAGAGAATAAGGCCCCTTGATAAAAAAAAAAAAGGATGTGTTGAAGAGAAGTAGATTCAGACTTCATGGCTGGGAAAGTAGAAGGAGAGAGAGCGTGAGAGCGTGAGAGCGTAATTACATAAACAAAGATACGGACACAAAGACACAAAACACAAATAACACACAGTACAATAAATAATGAGACAAAACAGACAGGGGAAAAAGAGACAGACAGCAGAGTAGAGCGATAGAAAGAGCACTTAAAATACTGTATGAGAAGAAAACAGGAAAGGAAATGAATGAATTATGTACTTAAATTTTTTGTGGAGATAGAGCAGCATCGAGAGGCTGACATCAGCGAGTCAGTGATGCAGTGGGCATGGGGGTGGCGGTTAGATGAGATGATGGGTGGAGGGTGGCAGTTATGGATGGGCGAGATAGAGACAGGATGTTGACGATGGCTGGCTGGGCGCTTGATGCAAGGCAAACTGCCATGATGAGATGGGGCTGCACGGTGAGGAGTGACTGCGAGGAGGGGTGGCGGAGGTGGAGACAATGGTGATGGTCAAGGCCACGGAGGAGACAGGAGCGGTGGTGTGATGAAGAGTGACCGCGAACTGGCGACTGGAGACTGGAGATTGGAGTTGCTTGAAGACCCACTAAATAATAGAACACCGCTGGCTTGTACTTGCTTCGGCGGTATATATATTAAATACCGCTGGTTTGTATTTGTTTCGGCGTCACATATATTAAATACCGCTGGTTACCACTGTGTTTTTTGCAGATGCCACTGCTGTGTCGGTTAGCTTGGAGGCGAGAGTGACGTGACGGCTTGGAGTGAAAAGGTGTAAGTTGATAGCTATCAAGTCGTGGGATTTTGCAGGAGATACTTATGTAAACTTAGGACATATATTCTTTTGTTGTATAACAGAGCGACGTGACGAAAGATGGACGATATCTCATCACTTATCGATAAGTAATGGGATATCTGAGTGAGTATGATGTCGGCCAACTTTGGAGTAGTCTTGTGTCTGAGCGAGCGAAAAAGGGAATGGATATGCGTGTAAGAGAAATAAAATTTTCAAGGGAGCAAAGTGATTCAGAGCAGAGAAGAAATAAATCAATCAGAAAGAAGGGAAGGGGGTGAAATAGAACTACCGAGACGGGAGTGTTGGAATGCAATGATAGTGGGGTGAATGCAGACGTTTAATCAGGGGACTAAAAACTGGTATCTTTAGAGAGAAGGGAAGAAGGTAGTGGAAGTAATTTTATTAAGAGAGAGTGTGTGAGTAGACAGAGAAAGGGAGCAAGTAATAATAAAGGAATAATATGACAATGACTGATATATCTGCTTCATAAGTTTTACGCAACCACTGAGCAATAACATTATCTTTTTTGTGAAGAAAAGGTACTTTCATTATTAAAATTTTATGTTTTTCTATATCTAAATAACTGAAACTGATATGACAAGTAAACATCCTAAATTAATTTAAGTGTTTTTTTCTCAATATCAAATATACCAATAGTTTAATTATGGTGTCATCATCTGCCTAGAGAGGAGAAAAAATATTCAGAACAGTTTTGCATTGCATTATAGCGAGTAAGGTATTTGGTGCTCGTCTGAATGAAGGCAATGAAAGGATCACAATGGAATGAATTGGGTGGAATGTAGGAGAGAGGCGTGATTGAAAATTTTGCTCATCCTGTAAAACTGTTTTATCATTAAACACACTTGTTCGTTAATTTTTATTACCAAATTAGTTACGATAGATATTTCTAAACAAAATACACTGAAACAACTGTTTACAATATTTGTAAATAGAAAGTAATCTTTACAGCATTTCATGTTGAGTACATTTGATTATAAAGACCTAACACCAATAGCGAGATTCCCCAAGGAAAGTGAGCCAAGAAGAGTGACCTGACAGTGACCAAACGCCGCCGTCATGGTTGTGAGCTACACCAAAAAAGTCGCAAATCTTAAAGGCTTTGGAACATTCATTCGACTTCTGTTCAGGTACGATTGACTGCATCATGACACATGTGTTGTTTTGTACTGAGAGCATCGTGTCCCAGTAGTGACACATGTGATGTCTTGTATTGAGAGCATCGTGTCCCAGTAGTGACACATGTGATGTCTTGTATTGAGAGCATCGTGTCCCAGTAGTGCACATTTCTGATAATGCGTGCCTAGAATGATCTTACTTTAGTCGTGTTGCTTTCTATGATCAGTTGCTCGCATTTCTGTCTATTAACAGCAGCCCTTTTTCATGATTTATGTAAATGATTACTTGCAAAGACTGCTGTAATACTTTGGATGACCACTGCATTAACAAAAAAAGTGAAACACACACAGACACACACACACACACACACACACACACACACACACACACACACACACACACATACACAC
>CM035195.1:12090235-12107995 GCA_020233015.1 Callinectes sapidus | reverse complement strand
AGTGTGATTGAGAGAGAGAGAGAGAGAGAGAGAGAGAGAGAGAGAGAGAGAGAGAGAGAGAGAGAGAGAGAGAGAGAGAGAGAGTTGGTGTTCTATAGATTGAAAGTTAGATCTAAGACCACAAATGTTGCAGAAGGTAATGAAGAAAAAAGTTGATGGGAGTGTCAAGACACATTGGGTCGTTTCCAGTAGAACTGTCTGATCTGGAGACGTTTATAATCCCTTCCCGAGAAAGAAACTCCTAGGCTGGTAAGAGATGTCATATCTCACTTTGAATTCCTTACCATCAGCGAAGGGGACGCAACACTTGCAATGGAAGCCACAGCCGGCGGGACTCTCTTTTTCCCCAATGCTACACCACTCGCGGCACCTTCCATGTCCTCCAGCACACGATGGCTGACCCAAGCACACTGACGGAAATGTTAAAAAAAAAAAAAGAAAAAAAGAAAAAAGAATATATATATATATATATATATATATATATATATATATATATATATATATATATATATATATATATATATATATATATATATATATATATATATATTAAACACCGATGAAGCTGTAAGAATCAATATGGTTTTTGGTTTTTTTTTTCATTTACATAGCTACTGATTCGTGAAGTACGTCTCACCATCCTTGGCTACGCAACAACAGTAGTCGCTGGTTGCAGAGCAGCCCCGGCCCACAGCTTTCTCTGTCTCTTGGCACTTGGTCTTGAATGCTCCGCCCGCTCTCACACATTCCTCCAACTCAGAGATCACTGCAAGACAAGGGTGTGTAGGAGACCAGTTCCGAAAACCAACATCTGATGTGTTGTTCATAGCTGTCCTACATGATTATATAATGATGCTTTTCATTACCATCAGTAGGTATCACACAGCATTTGCAATTCAATCCACAGTTGCTGTCATTGTCTTCTTCTTCCCAAGTATTACACCAACTTCGGCATTGTCCGCGTTCATGTGCACATGACGGGCGGGCTTGACAAGCTGCGGGATGAAGAAACAAAACATTACCTAAGACAAGAAAAACATCAATTCTCAATACTATAGAAGTCAAGAATGATACTAAAGTACAGAGACCACTAACTCACAAGATGAAGTGATCCTTTCATGCTTAGGTGTTTCTTAAGAAAGAATGAAAAAAAAGGGTCAAGAAAACACAAAAAGGATACAATACTAACCATCCTTAGGGACGCAACATTGGTAGTGTGACGAGCTGCCTCCGAGCGTCTCATCTTCTTCTGAGGAACATTTGCTCTTGAACGAGCCACCGATTTCCACGCACCTTTCCACTTCTTTGATTGATATTACTGAAAGGTTGTGCGAGTTTTAATGTAACAAAGCCTCTTGTTGTGACATTAGATAGTCTAAAGCACAGTTTCCGAAACTTAGAAAAAAAAAGGAAAAAAAAAAGTATCAGTGGTGCATTAACTATGCAAACATTTACCGAAGTAAAGCGGTAAATTTATATGTAAAGGTAGACATGAATTACTATTCGTCAACTGTATCTTAGACAAGACGGATGAAACTTTTCATGTTCTTTGCAATTAACAACTAGTAAAAATCAATAAACAAACTAAAGACAAAGAAGTAACTCAAGCGATATTACCGCCAGTGAGAGCGACGCAGCACTTGCAGTGTCCACCACAGCCTCCGTAGGTTTCCTGTTCCCAAATGTTGCAAGTGGACTTGCATTGACCTTGTCCACCTCCACACGTAGGTTGGTTGTGGCACTCTGCAATGGGCGTTTCAATGCAATGGATCTATAAAGCATCGAATAGGATTTGTGTTCCACAGCTGAAAGTTAATCTATGTACACACACACACACACACACACACACACACACACACACACACACACACACACACACACACACACACACACACACACACACACATCCAGAGAGAGAGAGAGAGAGAGAGAGAGAGAGAGAGAGAGAGAGAGAGAGAGAGAGAGAGAGAGAGAGAGAGAGAGAGAGAGAGAGAGAGAGAGAGAGAGAGAGAGGATATGAAGAATGGGAAACCAATACTTACTGTCACTAGGGGCGCAGCAGCAGTAGTCAAGAGAAGAGCATCCTCCGGCGACCTCTTCCTCGTCGAGGGTACATTTAGTCTTGAACACCCCGCCTGCCTTGATACACTTCTCCAACTCTTCCAAAGCTAATGCAAAACAAAACATGTAAAGAAGTTCTTCCTTCATTGTTTGGTACTATTGTTAAGGTCTTTTCACACCAGGAAACAATGTTTGGAAGCAATGTTACTGAAATGTTTCCGACCAATGTTTCTTGTCTAAACCTTAGTTGATGTTATTCTTGTGATGTTACTGGGATACCACAAAGATATGTTTCAGGGACATTATTACTTCTAATATATATATATATATATATATATATATATATATATATATATATATATATATATATATATATATATATATATATATATATATTAATGATTTGTACAGTAGAATTTGATTGATGTTAGTATATTTGTGGATGATATAAGAATAGATAGATTAGTTAGGTCAGATTCCCATGCCATTGCCTTACAGGCAGATTTGAACAGGATGACCGAATGGAAAGACATATGTGAAACGCAGTTTTTCATAAAAAATGCAAAGTACTCCATATCAATCGATCAATCATGGGGGCATACGCCGGGGGGCGCGTTGCCTCGCTTATCCTACGTAGCCACTCATGGCGGTCACGCCTCGCGAGTCTCCATGCAGGCTCCCTTCCCATACCAAGTGACTCCCAGCAGGAGGCATCGACTTGCCGCAGCCAAGAGTTCTGTAGGCATCCCCTTGACCTCTTCCAAGTCGGGTTGTCTCTTACGGAAACAACCCGATCAGGATCGGCTTCCGGGTATCGCGCCACATGCCCATATAGCCGCAGTTGGCGTTGACGGACTATGCTAGTAATAGGCCTCAAATCGGTCTCACGGAACAATCGCTGGTTTGACACAAAGTCATACCAGCGGTATCCCATGATCCTGCGAAGGTATCTAGTACCAAAGGTATCAATTCGTTTTTCAAGATCTCAATGTCCTTGCCACACGCATGGACAGACTGTACTGTTTCATCCAGTACGCCTCCAAACACCTGGACCTTGGTTTTGGCCCAGGAAACCTTGGGTCCCAAGGGCTTCACCTCCTCGTGCAGTGCCTCCAGAGCCATTACCAGAACCTCCATTGACTCAGCGAAGATTGCTGCATCATCAGCAAAAACAAGATCTGTAATCTCGGTGTTGCCGACAGATGCTCCACAATGACTTTGTTCCACAACTCTGCCTAGTACCCAATCCATGCATGTGTTGGAAAGTGACGGGGCAAGCACACAGCCCTGCCTCACACCTGTATTCACAGGGAAGAAGCTGGACACGCCTTCTCCACACTTCACAGCACTTACAGTCCCGGAGTACAGGCCAGTTAATAGACCAATAATCCTTGCAGGAATCCCACGGAGACGCAGAAGATCCCAGAGTGTCTCTCGATGCACTGAATCAAACGCCTTCTTGAGATCGACATAGGCTGCAAGCATTCCCTGTCGAAACTCACGTCGGCGCTCCACCAGTAGGTGAAGTGCTAGGATATGGTCAGTTGTTGACTTACCGTGCGTGAACCCTGACTGTTAAGGTCTTTGATGCTTCAGCAGGTGAGTACGGATCCGCGTCAGCAGCAAATGGGCAAGCACCTTGCCTGGTACGCTGAGCAGCTTTATTCCACGGTAGTTGCTGCAGTCTTGACGGTCTCCTTTCCCTTTCCAGATAGGGACGACCAACCCCTTCTTCCAGTCTGGTGGAATGGTACCTGAATGCCATACAGCAGTCAAGACAGCATGCAACCCACAAATCATGGCTTCACCCCCAGCTTTGAGCAGCTCCGCACTGATGTTGCAGATGCCAGCTGCATTTCCACCCCTCAACTTTGCCACAGCCTATTTGACATCGTCAGTGGAGGGTGCAGTTTCGTCAATGGGTGGATTAGCATCCAGCTCCTGCAACCCTGTAGTCTGGAGCTGTCCGCTTGGAGGATCCACCGTGAACAGCTGCTCAAAGTACTCAGCCCAACGAGCCATCTGCCCATCTGCGTCCGATATGAGGTAACCATCGACTGTTCGGATAGCACTCACCTGAGAAGTAGACTTGGAGAGGAGTTTCTTCAGAGCTCGATGGGCAGGTCTGAGATCTTTAGCATTTAAATGACACTCGACATCCTCAGCGAGACCCCTGACATACCTCTCCTTGTCTCTTCTGGGTACAGGTAATTCACGCAATAGGTTCATAATAAAGAATGAGGCCCTGATTGGTTTGGAATATGAAAAGATTTAGGAGTTAAAGTTAACTTTGGCCTTTATTTGAGAACACAATGCATTGAGACTGAAAATAAAGCAATAGGGTACTAGGATTTGTCTTCAGGAGTGTCAAAAGCAGAAGTGATGAAGTTACATTAAAGTTATATTTGATGCTGGTCAGACTTCATTTACACTATGCTATACATTTCTGGTCTCCACATTATAAGGATATAGGACTACTAGAATCAGTGCAAAGGAGAATGTCTAGAAAGATACAGGGGATGAAGAATATTCCGTATATACCAAGCGAGATTAACAGCACTGAAATTGCATTCCTTAGAGAGAAATGTTTTAGTGGCATATGGGGTTAAAACAAATGACACATTTGGAGGGTTTTTAGGATCAATAACCAAGATAGAACCAGGAAGAACGGGTTGGAACAGGACAAATTTACGTTTAGGAAAGAAACAGGGAGAAACTGGTTTTCTAATATGGTGGTTGATAAGTGGAACGGACTTTGTAATCATATTGTTAGTGCTGGGACAATGCGATGTTTCAAAAAGAAATTGGATAAGTTTATGAATGAGAATGATAAGTGAAATTAAGCAGTGGTATTCACATAGGGAGTATCTCGAATAGGCCTAACGTCCTCTTGTAGTTTTCGCAGTTTTTCAATGTTTCTTATGTTTCTTATGAATGTAGAGGTTGCTAAAGTAGCTTCTGTCTTTAACTTGGCTCTTTCTTTATTTTCAAGGAAAGTTAAGAAAAAAAAGATGGGTGAGAAAATAAAAAAAGGAGCTTGTATCAGTCAATGTCATCCTATTATTCTTCAATCATGACTTTCTATACAGAACACTCCTGTTCTCTCTCTCTCTCTCTCTCTCTCTCTCTCTCTCTCTCTCTCTCTCTCTCTCTCTCTCTCTCTCTCTCTCTCTCTCTCTCTCTCTCTCTCTCTCTCTCTCTCTCTCTGTCTTTTCTAAAAATAAGCTTCCTCTCTCTCCTTCCCTTACCCATGGGACATTGCTGTCCCATGAGGCACCGTGCGTTCTCTCCTTGGGGAGAACACCTGGCTCGCCGCACCTCTCGCCACATCTTTCCGCTATATGTCCCTCCATTTCACCGTCTTCCCTTCTTCTGGATGGTCATTTCATCTCTTCCTTGAATCACTTCGTTTCCATATAAGTCAAATTTCCTCTCTCGTGCATGCTGTTCTACATTCACTCACACTTGGAATCGGGCATCTTCCTCTTTTGACTCAACACCTTCATCAAGCCACGTGACAATGAATCGTTATCTTCGTCATCGTCTCATTGTCCTGTATGCATATATATTAAGAATATACTCAGAAACTACAAATTTCCTTAAAAAACGCCACAATCTGTTAGTCCTTATACTTTCAACCACGCACGCACTCCAATCTTCCTGACTCTAAGCCTCCACATCATTCCAAGCCTCCTGTCCTGTCTCCATCGATACAGTGGTAATAGCTTCTCAACAAAACTAATACAGTAGTGGCAGAGGCAACCAATACAAGCCTTTTATGTTGACTTGCTTTTATAACCTGCCTCTGTTATCTGTACTTGTTGCATTCCAAAATTATGCAGTTTAGTGAATTCTGATTTCTTTTTATTTCTTTTTATTTTCTTATTTATTTTTGGGGGAAGACAACATGGTGTTTTGACTACAAGCCTCGTGCAAGGACTGGTAATTGATTTATTGTCATTTCAACGACGCGCGCGGGCACACACACAAAAAAAAAACCCTGAAAAGAGACAGTTTACACATCACAATATTTACATATGCATAACAAAATATCATCATTGAAAGATTGTTTTTTTCTATTACCTTCATTCTTGGGCACGCAGCAGTTACACCCTGAGCTGCAGCCACCATGCACCTGATCCTCCCAAGGTTCGCACCAATCCCGGCACTGCCCTTTTCCGTTATCACATTTTGGATTGGCATTGCACTCTGTAACAGCAAAATCAAAGCGAATAACCAATTATATCAGGGGAAGAAGAACTTAATAATTTATGACGGTCAACACAGAAGTCTCAAAACTCATGCGAGTATCCCCAGAAGGGAAAAACGTTGGAAGACACTGAAAATTAAAATATATGGGAGAAGAAAGAGTGGAACACCGTACACAGAAAGAAAAAATCGAAGGAGAACTGCGCAAGAGAACTATGTGAAGAAAGCCTATCCTCAGATAGAAACAGAACATAAGACGTTGAGAAGAATAACCAATAACATCAAATTAGTATAAAAAGAAATAGAAAAATAAAGAAGAAATCTGGCTGAGTAAATTTCTCTGGTACCGACAATAGTCTGAAATGTATTCTACGTGACCAACAGCCACTACTTTCTTTTACACACCACGCCCTTCTCTTCCTATTTTTAGTCACCTCTGGCTTACACTCTCCTACACCCTACACCATATCTTTCCCTTATCTTGACAAGTATACCTTTTCACTGTACGTCCAGCAAAGTGAACAAATTAATATATAAATGAGTAGATAACTAAAACGAATTATGATAAAAATTTCTGTTTTGCACTCTTCCTTTCTTAATTGCTTTGTTTCACATTCCTTCTGCCCTCTGAATTGACGGAATAAAAACTGACAATCATCTCACCGTCAATCGGGGCACAGCAGCAGAAGTCTGGTGACGAGCATCCTCTCCCAACCTCCTTCTCCCCCTTGCCGCAGGATGCCTTGAAGGATCCACCGTCCGCCTTGCATTGTTCCAGGTCAATGATAACTGCAAGGGTGGATACCTGTTAATATAATGCGTAGGCGTCGTCTTGTTTGAGGCAAGTGATCTTTTCTGAGAAAGAAATGCTCTTTGCAGTTTTGACAGAAAAGAAGTTACTGGGTCACGTTTTGTGTGTGTGTGTGTGTGTGTGTGTGTGTGTGTGTGTGTGTGTGTGTCTGTGTGTGTGTGTGTGTGTGTGTGTGTGTGTGTGTGTGTGTGTGTGTATGTGTGTGTGTGTGTGCGTGTGTGTGTGTGTTTACTTACGCTCAATATTAGGGGCGCAGCATTTGCAAGAAGAGCCACACTTCCCTAGCACCTCATCCTCCCAAGTGTTGCACGAGTCCCTGCAGTGACCGCGGCCGCCGTCACAAGCCATGTTGGCATCACAGACGCTTGCTACAAAACAATGGATGGAATATCATTCGCAGAATAGTACTTGCACATATAAAAGCTAGATAACACAATCATAAAAGGGAGGAATCAGAGCATGTGCATCAGACTACACTTGGGATCATTACCGATCTTGGAGGTAATACAACATTTGCACTTGTTGCCGTGACAGCCGCTGATCACCTTGCTACCGGCTGGACAGTGCGCTCTGCAAAATCCACCAGCAGCTTTGCAATCGGTCTCCGGTTGGCACTCTAGAAAAAAGTACCGAAAATTAAGATTACCGACAAAGTTTTAGATATTGTATGTACATCAAGAACTAATGTACACGAGAAACTGAATTTTCAATTTTACTTCCGTTGCAAACATGGAACAAAGTCTCACCGTCGAAGACTTCCACACAACACCTGCAATAGCCGCCGCAAGTGCTGCCGGTCTCCATCTCGTGGTCCTTACACGTAGCTCTGCAGGTTCCCTTACCATTGTTACAGGAAGCATGTGCGTCACAAACTACAAAATTAATTTAGATTAACACTTGTAAATTGAATGCATTCTATATCCCACACTCCCGCAACGCAACTGAATAGTCATATTATCTGTTTGTATTCTTGGGCCACCCCTATCTTACTGGTGACTTATTTCTGGGAAGAAAAAATAACTTTGTAGGTAATATTACGCTGGATAAAGCAACAACATACGCACCATCCTTTAAAGCACAGCAGCAGAAATGGGATGCCGAGCAGCCCTCGGCCACCTCCCGTTCCTTGGAGGTGCACTTAGATTTGATAGAGCCTCCAGCCTGCAGGCAGAGTTTCACCTCTTCGAATTCTGGAGATGAATTGCGACACTTACAAGTTTTCCACGTCTCTAGTACCCCACGTACTTTTAGCATTCATAGAATTTATTATTTTGACTTTTATTGAGGTAAAAAGTTTCTAAACCCAAGCACGCAAGTACACACACACACACACACACACACACACACACACACACACACACACACACACACACACACACACACACAAAAGAGTTATCACTGTGGTTTATTTATGTATTGAAACACTATATTTTGTTTAATTCTCTGTCTTATTTAAAAGTTCAAACTGAAATCTTGTGTTAAGAGCCTAGTCGGGCTGAGTTTGTTCACCTCCCAACCGCTCCCATCACATTCACTCTCCGGACAGTAAATAGTTTACTAAGAACTGTTTTGAGATCCCTATTTACACTGCTGTTTTGAAAGACACAATATCATCATTATTATCATAAGGAAAGGAAATCAGGAATAGTAACTGATAGCTTGGTGTGTGTGTGTGTGTGTGTGTGTGTGTGTGTGTGTGTGTGTGTGTGTGTGTGTGTGTGTGTGTTTGTGTGTGTGTGTGTGTGTGTGTGTGTGTGTGTGTGTGTGTGTGTGTGTGTGAAAAAGTTTTTTTCACTAAAATTTGACCATAGAATAATGTGTGTTACTCTCTGAAACAACACTGCTTTGCTTACCGTTGAATGAGGCCACACAACACTTGCAATGTGAGCCACATAAGCCGTGCTTCTCCTTTTCACCGACCAGACACGTGGCTCGGCAGGTGCCGCGGCCACCGTCACAAGCCGGCTGAGCTTGGCACACTGCAGCAATGACAGGAAACCTTTTACTACATGAAAAAAAAACTATTTAACCTGCAATTGAAAAGAATAGAAATTATAAGTCAAGAAAGAAAGTATAAATCACTGGAGATGAGGAGAGTGAACACTCACCGTCAATAGTGGCGCAGCAACAGTACTTCTTGGTGCAGCCTCCCGCAACCTCCATCTCGCCTACCCCACACTGATCCTTGAGGAACCCGCCCGCCTTCACGCACTTCTTCACATCGGAACACTCTGATAAAGAAAAAAAATCATATATGGGATCCCTGTGTCAATTTTTTCTAAATGAAATATTGAAATAAAGCTTTGATTGTCACATAATGAAAGAAAAAAATGACAAATAGTGTAAAAACAATACCATCTTCTAATGACACACAGCATCTGCAGCCTGGGTGGCCACAGTCAGTGCCAGACTTCTCAGTTTCACCGATCAGACATGACTCCCTGCATCTTCCTTTTCCGTTGTTGCACGATGTTTTGCATACTGCCGGAAGCAAACGTAAGGATAATACTGCGAACTGGTAACCGGGAAAACGAAATGAATCTCAGAACAAATTATGTAAAACCTTAATTAATGCTCACAAATTAAACAAGGCAGAAGTTAGAAGGGAATATAATGGCAAACTCTAAGGGAAGATTTTTCACAAAAGAATACATGTATATTTCAAAATATAGGTGACACTTGAACACAAAACATTAGTAAGGAAAATATACTGTTTAGGTGAAATATGGTAAGAACAGAAAAATTGAATAAATTTTTAAATCCTGCTTTATAATTGTAAAAGAAATTTTCAGAATTGATTTGGCAGTTAAATTTTGCGATTATACGTATCGTGTCCATCATCGTGACGTAATTGAAGGTACACTAGTAACGTAGAACACGAGGTGTGCGTAGTGCGATAAACATCATCATAAGTGATTAGAGCATAAAAAGTCTTTTCCTTTGCCATTTAGCCCCTACTCTTTGTCTCTGCGATAATCCCTAGCCATTTACAAACGCATACAAACAATTAATATTCAACCCTGAAGCAAGGAAGGACTTTCGATTTTTTCCACACATTTTTTTGCTATATGTTTGCTGGCTGATTTCATGATGACTTCTAGGGAGCTTCAACAACACACACAAAACAAAAAATCATTGTCAGAAGTTCTGATAACGTCACCCCAAATCAAATAACACTCAAAACGTAGTAATATATATAGGAATAAATAGATGGGTCTTTGTGTTTTCTTTCTCTAATAAGCAACACTTAATATATGATAAAACTACTAGTTATGATCAATAATGGGCGTATCACAAAACATTATTTTGAGGGGCATATAAAAATATCTATAAAATCAGCCATTACACATATTTGTCTGCAAAATGGTGTACATATTGACAGAGAAAGGTGTAATGTTTAGCTAGATCAGTTTCTCCTTAAAGTAAACAGAAATCTTGTTATGAAACTAAATAACAGCTTCACATGCTCTCATGATGACGTTATTTTAAGACAGCCATTACATGTCAAACTGTGCGTTTGTGCGTTTCTTAGGTAATATTTAAGATTTCATTTACCAAAGAAAATTTTAAAAAGTGAAAAAAAAGTTCTGCATGATACTTTGAATCCATATATATGCATGACGTTATGTAGTCATGAAGCCATTATCATATTACATTCATATGCATACACGTTGAAGGAAAACAGTTTCTTTTTTTATTGAACTCTGAAAGTTGTAATCCTTAGCGTCTGAGGCTTTTTTTTTTCCATTTTCGCCCAAATTCTCGTCTTAAATTGGTGCACAACAATCGTATTTTTACTTACGTTTTGATAATGATACACAACACTTGCAGTGGGCACCACAGTGACTGTCCGTCTCCGTTTCGTCACTCCAACAATGGTCGCGGCAGTGGCCTTGTCCGTGTTCACACTCAGAGTCACACACTGTTCATATAATTCATGTTATATTAATCTCTCTCTCTCTCTCTCTCTCTCTCTCTCTCTATATATAGATATATATATATATATATATATATATATATATATATATATATATATATATATATATATATATATATATATATATATATATATATCGATGCCTACCGTCTTCACGCTCGTAGCAACACCTGCAGTCGTCACCAATACAGCCGTCCTTAAGTTCCTCCTCCCAAATTGAACACTCCTTGCTGCAGTAACCGTGTAACTCCCTGCATTTTTGTTTTGGGTTGCACTCTGAAAAGATATTTGCAGTTCTAACACATTGTATATTATTACTTATCATTCTTTACTAAACAATAAAATGAAATCTACACTATAGTACACGTTTGAACACCTCCCCCTATTCACATATAATCAGTATCACCTTCATGCCATATTCCTACCCCTACAGACTTATTTTCTTTTATAATTTAATGCTGATTCATTCATTATCATACTGTATATCAGAGCCAAACTTACACATGTTCAGAATCTCCATCTTACTTTGATTGTCAGCTTCAATATCTTTCATCTTCATGACACATTCTTATCACCGGAAACTTGCGTGTTGTGACGGAATGCACACTTTTTTCATTTTATCATCATTCATTTACTACCATATATATGTTTATACGTGTATATATTGAAAATTGAAAATATAGGCCGTACTCGACTATTAGTATGAAAGTCTATTAACTTTACGCTGTTGTTTTACCAATGATTGCATTCTAGATAGATAGATAATTGATTGATTACAGCGAGCTTCGGCTTAGTAGTTTCAGATGTTTTCCTGCTGCTTCTCCCCGATCGTTCATGGTAATGTACAAGATCACACACGGGGCGGATTATGGGACTCATTTTCATATCACGCCATCGCAGATATTCGTTGGTATTCATATTCATTATCATATTCTTTATTTTGACGCTTTAAAAATAGTCACTAGTTATGAAAAAACACTACGTAGAGTACTTAGTAACACCTTCTTTTTCTTTCAATCTTATTATATGTTGGTATACGGTTGTGTTATTCTGTATGTTGGCTGTTGTTTTTTTATTACTTACTCTGCTTGACAGGAACACAACAGTAGCAGTTTGGTCCAGAACAGCCCCTGGTGATCGCCTTCTCGTGTTGGGAACACTTGGGCTTGCACTTTCCTCCTCGCTTCCTGCACTTTTCCTTCAATACGCATTCGGTGGAGGCTGAAGATATACATGTGTGTGTTAGCTAGTCACAGTGCATAATTTCATTCCTCCCTGTCTTTTCATATAACTTAACCATTCATTACATTAATTAGAAATGTTACCCAAGAATTGAATATCAGTTAGCCCATTTTTTCATAATACACCTTCATTTTCCTACCCTGCCCACCTTCATCTTTCCATATAACTTCACTCATACCAGTAACCAATAACATTTGTCCAGATTTCCATTAGGTACTATCAACTTGGAAATTTATAAACATAACATTCTACAAAAGTAAATTTTTCCCTGAACATAGTTTGTGGTGTGCTAATTAGCCGCGTCGCAGTGAAGGTTGTAGATACCTATGAGCGCTAGAATTTTTAATTGTCTCCGATTTCCTGGGGCAAAGGGGTGTCTTAGCTAATTTGGAAACCGATGTGCAGAAAGAAATACGACATGACTTGGTGAACAAGTGTATTTTGAAATTAAAAACCAAACTCTTAATCTTATTGATTACACTTACTGGTGTATGATAAGGCTTTGTTAATTCAATTATATGATGAAACTGAGAATAGGCAATGAATTCTTAAAGAAATATCTGCAGTAGAAATAAAATAATGCAGATTTTTGGTTTATGAGTTTTATCTGGGATCATTAAAAAATAATATATAACACTGTTACCTCCTACATATGAAGGTAATCAGTGAAATAAAAACAAAACAGCGGACGTAAGACTTTCTTAGATATGCTGAGAGACCAATATGTCAAATTTTATGTGTGCCGTGGCAGACGGCACGTCTGATTCTAGAAAGAAGGAAGAGAAAGACAGACCAAGTAACTGAAAAAGTAAAAAATGGTGGCGGTGAGGAGTTAATTTTTGCTTTGGAGGTGGTAGAAGGTAGATGTATACGCGCAGTGTTTTGGCTCGCTCGTTCCCGCCAGCCTGTTGTACCGGAAACGTTAAGTCTCCCATACAACATTACATTTCCTACACATTGCATGCATTTGTCAATTGTTTAATGCACTCAAATGAAATTATATATTAGTATACCTTCATTCAAGTCAGTAGAAAATGACAAATTACTTGCCTTGATACAATTATAGGTGGTTTTATGAATATCATCTGAAATTAGGAATAGAGACTCAAACAATGTCATATGCCATCAGTTACCATGAAATTAATTAACTCAAATTTCTGACACATTAATAAAAAATGATATACCTTTGTAAGCTTGTAAACCTTGCCCCCGAAAGTATTTATTTTCCAGCAGGAATTAAACAATCTAGTGCTGTCTGGTATCAAAACCCTGACTCCGACGTGGCTAATTGCGGAAAAAGATCATATCGACATCCTGTATAACACAAAACATGACTATAATGCTGTAGTTTCAGTCAATTCTCGCGTTTATTTCGATAGATTGTAGTTTAACTACCGAGACAAATCAACATTCCTGTTTGTTATTACTTTCCTTTTAATGAATGCGCAGTTGTTAATTTTTCTCACATGAATTAAAAAAAAAAAGAGGCAATAAGGCGTTTACCTGCTTTGCTCAGTGTCTCGTCCGATGTAGCTGTCCCATTCACATCAGCTCTTTCCATGACTGAGGGAAAGAATAGGGTGAAAAATTTGCAGAACACACACACACACACACACACACACTCTCTCTCTCTCTCTCTCTCTCTCTCTCTCTCTCTCTCTCTCTCTCTCTCTCTCTCTGGTATAAGGATTGTGCCGAATGAGATATTAGCAAAGTTTTTAGGTTCAGTAACCAAGATAGAACCTAGTAAAGTTCCTAGGATCAATAACCAGGATAGAACCAGAAGCTTGAGAAACACAGGTTTAGGAAAGAAATAGAAAGGAAATGGTTCTCTGATAGGGCAGTTGATGAGTTGAACGGACTCTGTAATCATGTTGTTAGTACTAAGACAATAGAGGTTTTGATAGATTAGACAAGTTTATGGAAGAGGCGGAATTAGGCAGCGGTGTTCACACACGGAGTGTCAAGAGTAAGCCTGGTGGCCTCGTGCAGCTTACCTATTTTTTTCATGTTTTTTTTTTTCTCTCTCGCTCACACACACTCTTGTGGCTATATCTATATTCACCAGTGCTGTCTCTGGTATAGTGATTCTATATTAAATGAAAAAAAGTCATAGCATATTTTCAGTTGACCTTGTTGAAGACGCACTGATTAACTACAAAACCCTACGTCACTTACCTTGGTGACAGCATAGGGGACAATCAGTGACGTCAATCAGCGTTCCTGTGCACAGGCTGGCCTCCTTCACGCACGTGCCGCCAGAGTCAGAGCACGAGACAGTCTCTGCCTGTAGTACAAAACATGCAAAGATGAAGAAGAGGAATGGTTTTAAAGGATTGATATTTCTGTTCTGACTAGCATGTGTGTGTGTGTGTGTGTGTGTGTGTGTGTGTGTGTGTGTTTAAACTATATAAGGAAATATGGGTGACGAAGAGGGTGAAGGAAGCGATGGCAGCAGAGTTTACCAGGAAAAAAAAATGATGGAATACACCGATGCTGAGACCGCAGGACAGAACAACTTTTATTCATTTATTTCCTACATTAAGAAGAAATCTGGGCAAAGCTCGCTTAAGAAATTAGTCAAGTAATTATCCAAAAAGAGTATACAAGTGTTGAGGAAACTGTCCTTGCCGTCTGGCGTTGAGAGGGCATGAAGGCTTACGTACTTTGTGTTCATCGTCAGGTTTAGGGGGAGTTGTGGTTGCGTCTTCAGCTAGAACAGCTGCCACCAGGAGGACTACCAACCACCAGCTTGTAGTCATGTTCACGCCTTGGCTTTTAGTCTTTCTATGAACCAACATTGCTCGCTTGATGTGAAGCGGAGTGAGAGGAGAGCAAGGCTGTGTGGCGTTTTTCCGAACGTTGCCTTTATATACACACAACACGAGGTCCGTAGCGCCATCTTTTGCTGATGACACACCCCTTGTGGAAATGACTGAACACCTGTTTAGTATATCAAATAGGGTGAGATTCATATCATCGATGTTGAGTTTACTTATATTAAAAAAAAAAAAAATCAAACATTATGTCTTAACTTCCGACCTTGAGTTTCTCTGATGGCTTGATTAATTAACCTTTTCACTATGCTAAACAACTGACAACAGAAAAGCAATGGAATATTCAAAGCATCTACAGGAAAGATGAATTAATTCTTTAATAATTTCTTCCAAGTAAAGTGTTTGTAGATGGCAGTAAAGCAAAAAGAAATGCTTCAGATTGGTTTGTAATAATAGACAAACATATCAACAGCAGCATAAGTCAAGTGTTGCCAATCAGTGTTAGAGCGAAAACTGAATATAAAAACAAAGACACATATAAAAAAAAATGTGCATTTAATTGTTGGTGTCATAACTTCATATTCTACTCTGCCCGATGTCCATTAAATGATTTCGAATGAAATCAGAACTATTTTATTTCTTTTTGATATGTAAAAACAACAACAACTAAAAAAACTTTCGTACTTATATCCGAGCATGCCTGGAATATCTATAATGGTGGGAATGTTTAGTGTGGTGAAAGTTCCTCTTGAATGAGGTCAGTTATCGCATAAATTTAATCACTATTTAGAGCCAGGCAACTGAAAACCACCGTTCATAAATAACAGGAAAAATAACCTTTTGAAATTATCAAGGCAGAAAGAAACTACCAAACCGAGGATCACAAACCTGAGCCCTTAGGTGAATATTTAAGCTTAGGTTGGGGAGGGATGGTGTTATTATTCATATTCCATCCAGGCGAGTAGCTGTAGTCTTTTTCGTGAAATTGCTTCTTGGCTCATATGTATAAACAAATGTTCCTTTTTTTTTTCTTGTGTGTATGTGTGTGTGTGTGTGTGTGTGTGTGTGTGTGTGTGTGAACAGATGCGCGTTGGGTTCATGAGTCCTTTGAACCTGCAAGTGGAGACTTTTAACCTCGTCAGGTGTAGCGTTATGCGGATGAGTTGTATGGGGATGGTCGGAGCCCTCGTCAATGAGGACGTCATCTCTCCGCTGTCCTCGTTTCGCGTCAGGACTTACTTTGCTGTCGCTGTGGAGGCGCTCCATGTCTCAGAGGTATAGCAATCTGATGAATTTTTATGCAATTGTGTGTATAGATGTATAGAGAGATATTTTCAGTAAGTGGAACACTAGGTAAGTTAGATAATATAGTCATGCATTCCAAGCATAGTCTCACTGTATACGTGATGACTCTGAGAAAGGTTGCATGGAGGCTGTCTTTGAAATAAATGATTGTATGTTTTCATGGAGAAATGTTGGACATTGTGTCTATAAGGCAACGAGAAACTTCAAGTGTTTGTCAAACTCATAGTATCTACCACTAGATGCAATCTCTTAATGCTCCTCAAACCCACAGGCCAGTACAAGACACGTCTTTTGACATTCAACAGTTCCTTTCGGCTGGAAGAGTCATCACCAAGCAGGAGGGTGAGAAGCCACTCCCTTCACGGCTTTTCAAACCGAATGGTAGTTAGACCAGGAAATAGCAAAGATGTTCTCTTATAACCAGCATGGCCAAAGTCTCGAGTCACTGAGTCACGCTGTTTGAGAAGGAATTTGAGGAAAACGTACCTTACCTATGTCAGTTCCTTTGCCGTCTTTTATTATTGACTCCTGGTTAAAATTAGTAAGAGCGCATCCATATGTTGCTAAATGAAGTGACACAAGTATCACAAACATATTAATTGCTCTGCTTGCTTCCACTGACTTTGGTCGCCCTGTGTTTCGCCTTTTCACTCTTTTCAACTGGCCATCTGCATCCTTGGTGCACAAAATATCAAGGTGGCAATCTCTTTCCCTTACTATTCTCTGACCCAGTGACGTCAATTCTAAGAGCTGAGTACATGAACTAATGAACATGTTTACAATTCAGTGCACGGGGCATTTTCTTTATGCAAGAAAGGAGTCCGGTCCCCCCCAAAAGTGATAGAAAAGACCCACATTTTCACATCTTAATGTCATTCAGTTTAAACATAAATTCATAGATTCCATACAACATTCAGGCTGTAAGTACGTCATGATCTTTCACATCTGGCAGTTAAATGGCATTCAGTAAACGTTGAGTTGTATCTTCCTTATGGTGCTGCTGGTGTCTGGTTTTAGTGAAGAAAATCATAAACCAGACCTTAATCGATCGATAAATGATGGTAAAGTGGCTTTGTTGCTGCTATGCTTGATTCTTTGCTCACGTTCCACCACGTTCATGCCATAGTGAAACAAGTGAGTGAAAAAGAGAGAAAAAAAAAGGTAATAAAGACTTATAGTGGTACAGTGTACTGTAAATGAAGATGCATTGCCGGACACTATTTGTTTGTATTGCTTTGTTTTCTACCATTATTATTGTTTTCGTTATAAGTGTTGCTATTGTTCTCATATTTATTATTATTATTATTATTATTATTATTATTATTATTATTATTATTATTATTATTGTTATTATTATTGTTATTATTATTATAGTAGTAGTAGTAGTAGTAGTAGTAGTAGTAGTAGTAGTAGTAGTA
>CM035195.1:12062310-12086379 GCA_020233015.1 Callinectes sapidus | reverse complement strand
TCTCCTCTGCTTTAAAATTATGTTCACTATCTGTAATTTCTTACATGTTTTCTTCGCTATTTTTTTCTCAGGTGCTGGTCCCTAAACTAGTTAAAAGGAAAGGGGACTCTGAGGCTGGGATAGTAGTAGTATTTTTTTTCTTTTTGTGTGAAAGAATAGAGTTGTGTTTAAAGGGCAGGTTGTGACTGCCCCTTGTGTTGTGAGACAAAGGGAAAGATTCAGTGAGGTTACAGCTATCTTTGATGATAAGTTCACAACAACCCTTGAACTAGTGCTAGTAGACCTCACAGGGAGTAAATATAGTTTTGACAGGTGTCCATTTTCTCCTGCAGATAATAATACTCTTTTAGACTTTTATACATCATATTAGTTTTATATGTATATAAAGGGAAAAGACCCATGTAGAGAGTCAGCAGTTTGGCTGTAGGGAGAAGATGGAAAAAAGAAAAAAACTGGCGGATAGGGCTCAGAGCAACTATAACTTCAAGAAAACTTTTTTTGGAAGAAACGAAATGTGAAGTTTCCAGTTTCGATTCTCAGTGAAAGACAGACCAAGAATGTTCTGTGAAAAAGGGGGGAGGGCAGTTGAGTGTCATTGAAGAAAAGGAGATAGTTGTCTGACAGGTTGTGTTGAGTTCATAGATAGAGGAATTATATTTTGAGGCTTTGAAAACTACTAAGTCTTCTCTTGCCCAAATAAAAGATTTAGAGAGGTCAAAAGTCAGGCGTTCTGTGGTATCCCTGCTTGATCCTATTGCATGTTCCTCATTGCCGCAAGTTTACTGAATTGTCTGATGTGTTTTTATTTTTTAAAAAATCACTCACTGCCTAGCCATGAAACTGCAAGTTATCACTTAGTAAACAGCTGATTTACACCTAGTTTCGTTCTTTTGAACTGTCCCACTCTTACAAGAATTGTATCTCATAACTTCATTTTATTGATGTAATTGGAGTTTATACACAGTCACATACCTCGCTTTTATTTTTCACCTTTTTTTCCAATGGTAGTTGGGCCTTTATAAAACATTTTTTTCTATAGTCTTTCCGTCATATACTAATGTGTTTTGGGCAAGGCATGTATTATCTGGACCACGGAGAAAGTCTATCTATCATGCTGACCTGTTCAGCTTGCATCTCTTCACTATGACGCTGTTGGCAACTTGCATCTCTACAGTGACTCCGTTGCCAGCCTGCATCTTTTCACAGTGACACTTATGCCAGTTTGCATCTTTTCATAATTAACACTGCTGCAACCTATCACTTTTTTTCATCACTAAGAAAGAATTTTCCAATCATATTTGATATATCAGTCATCATTCTACATCCATTAATGAATAATCTCATCTCATTATACACATGCGCAAATAGCCACCTTATGAATAGGCGAATTTCATATATAAGTTACATGATGGATGAGTTTTCTGTTAGGTGTTTTCCTACTCCATATTATATAATTTAGCAATCCCACAAGGATAACTTGTCCTTACTGAAATGTCAAAGAAATTACGTGTTGTGGCGGCCATGGCTCCCAAACGTTCAGGCGAACATGTAGCACGTCTGTGCAGTAAAAACATTGTTCGGACATCGCCATTGGTGAAAGGGGACCGATATTTTGCCTTCCCCTTGCGTAGAGAGAGAGAGAGAGAGAGAGAGAGAGAGAGAGAGAGAGAGAGAGAGAGAGAGAGAGAGTGTGTGTGTGTGTGTGTATGAGTACCCAATTCACAAAAGTTTTCGTTACACAAAAAATGCTTGACGTGATTGTCCTTTCATACTTAATTAACTATCAATCATTACATTCCAATCTTTCACATGCAAGTATTTTCCAAATTAACAGAAAGCTGAAATCATACAAGAGTGGGATAGAAATAAAAATGCAAGTCATGTGTAGTGAAGGAGATATGAAAAAAAAAAAATCATAGAACTGTCACTGTGTTGCTTGTAGGAGGAAATGCGCGGCAGCTCTCGCCTCTCGCTTAGCAACCCCATTATCCCTAATGCTTTCACCTCTACTGTTCTCATGAGCCTCTGTTTTTCAGATAGAGCTATATTGAAAACTGGTAAAATAGAACAGTGCTACCGAATATATTTTGTTTAGTGTACTCTTTATCATTTAGGCTTTACGAAGGGAAAGTCATGCCTTTACGAAAGGAAAGTCGTGCCTTACAAAGTTGGTGAGTGTTTAAGATTTAGCTTATCAGGCAGTAGATAATGGAGAAAGTTATAAGATCCTTATTCTAGGTTTTAGCAATGCTTTTGATAAAGTAGCCAACTACAGGTTATGAGAAAGGTTACTGAATAGGTGAAAAGGTATTAAATTTGATAGAGTAGTGGCTAAGCGACAGGTGATAGAGTTGTAATAAACGACTTTTATTCATGATGGGGTTAGGTAAAAAAAAGAGTTTTAGGATCATAGTTATTCTTTATGCTGTATATGTATTTTAATTATTTGAATAGCAAATTTACAGATAATAGGAAAATAGCCAGATTAATCAGGTCAGATTCTGATGCCATCGCCTTGCAGGCAAAATTGGGCAGGATGAACGATTGAATAAACAAATGGCAAATGCATTCGTAAAGTCACAAGTGTTTTATATACCTTGCTTGAATATTAACTAAATAGGTAATTTTGATAAACCATATACATCCTTTCAGTCTACCTGGCATGAACAATTTCTAAGGCGCATGTTAGCGACAAGATAGGTAGGAATTAATTGTATTAATATATGCAAATATAATCTGATGCAACACTTCTATAAGATGGTGCAATACTTCGGAAATGCTGACACAGCTTTGACCTCTACAAGGAGTTGCGTGTGTTTATATATATTTCAAGGCATTTCTATTATTATTATATCCATAGGATGTTTTATTTGTGAAAGTAAAATAATATCAACTCTCTAAGTAGGATGTAGACCCACGCCGAGTGTCAGCAGTTTCCGAGGCGCGGGAATCGACGGCCGCACCGGTGGGCAGAAGGAAGGCTCTTGCGGTGGTCGAGGGTGACGAACAGTGTGTGTTCTCGGGACTGAAAAGTGTTCTCTAAGTTATCTCCCAAGAGACAGACTAAAAACTTCTCCGAGAAGGACAGTGAAACCTCTGTAAATATCACCCCTAGTATATTAACTTTTATAATCTGAGTTTTCCTACAAAAATACTATTATATAAACGAGTTTGACCGCTCGCCAAAACACTCTGACTCACTTGAACAATTTATGTTGGTGAAGCTACCTAAGGCCAACACGCATTTACATTGGTGACCGACTCAGTCTCCACACTACTCTCTTCTGACACATCCTCTCTATTTGTTGCCAATGCAACGAATATGAAATACTTGAAACCTTGATTCTTGACATGTGTGTGTGTGTGTGTGTGTGTGTGTCCGTGCGTGTGTGTGTGTGTGTCCGTGCGTGTCTAGTTGTGTGCAATTTACCAGCTCTTTAATATTTTTCGAGACAGTAGCAGCCTCGAGAGAGAGGGAGAGAGAGAGAGAGAGAGAGAGAGAGAGAGAGAGAGAGAGAGAGAGACGTGGGAGTTAATATATCAAGTGAAAACTATTTCCTTACATGAGCAATTTTGTCAACATCTACAGGTAAGCAATACTTCACTGCTACAGTAAAAATGAAAGCGTGACCAAAATAAGATAGGTACTCGCCACAATATGCACTCGCGCACAATATGCCTCTTTACATAAATGTTTATGAAAGATGATTAAGCAAATGTGAAAGCGTGAGCTATATTAGATAATTCCTTACCACAGATTTTTTTTTTTTTTTCTCTCGCTGAAATGAAACAGGATCGCGATAAGGAGACCATTTAAATTCCTACGTGTCATAATGTACTCTTGAAGTGTATTTCATGAATCAGAATAGAATCGATCGTTTGGTATTTTATATTTTGATGTATTTTCCTCTTTTAGACGCTTTTGTGTAGTGTTTAAATAAAACATTCTTTCCTCTACAGAAGTCAAGGATGATGGTGGCACTCCGTCTAGAGCATCACATAGTTTGGTTAGAGAAGACGACGTATGGATGGTGCTTACCGCAGACAAGGGGGCTGATGCGGTCATTACCTCCTGGAAAGTGGTGGATTTCACAAAGAGGGGTGACAATTACCTGTGTTTAATAACCAGCGTGGAAGTGCAGTACGTGTTGGACGGCAGAAACTTTGAGGTGGGGTACGTCGTGTAGATCAACTCCGGCAAGACGTTCGGCGGTGAGAGTTTCCTTGATGTTGTCTTTGAAAAAGAGTCAAAATTTTACCTCGTACTTGCGCCCCAGATCAATTCTATTCTAAAGGGATTGGTCAAAAAGAGATCAACATTCCAAAATGTTTCCATGCTAGTCTGGAGAAAGGGAAGGAAATTATATTTCTGGAAGACCTCCGATCTAAGGGTTACAAGATGACTGACCGTAAGAGTGGGTTAGACGAGGCTCACACCATTTTGGTACTGCAGGAGCTGGCCAAACTCCACGCCGCTTCTCTCCTGCTGCAGAGTAGGACTTCTGGTAGAGACCTCGGGGCTTGCCCTATTTGTTACCTACTTGTGAATCCTTGCTGATCTCTTCAAACAACAGTGCAATACTTGCCAACAGAGTAGGAGGATACGAGAGGGTGACTGCCTGGATAGACACCATTTTTCCTAAGCTAGTGGAAATATTCAACGAGCATTTGGAGACTGGTGAACCCATGGTGATCTGTCACGGGGACTGCTGGAACAACAACCTCCTCTTTAGGTGAGTTGCGGAAACTGTATCACAATTATGCCTTGATGCCGTAATTTCTTTGCATCTGTGTACATTTGCATCTATGTTCGCTACGACATAATCTATTTAAAAAAATCAAAGTGAAGCTTTCTAACATTTTAACAAGGCTGTTCAGTCAAAAGTTATAATCAGAGGCAGTCTGCAGGCTACTACTGCCAGATTGATGTAGTATGTGCTTCATTTTCATAGATAGCTCTTCTCTTCCTATCTTTTAGCACCTTTCACTTTTCTATGAGTGAAGGAGAGTTATTGCCACTCCTTAGAGAGAGAGAGAGAGAGAGAGAGAGAGAGAGAGAGAGAGAGAGAGAGAGAGAGAGAGAGAGAGGAAGAATAGGAGGCAGGGAGCTCTAAAGTTATCTATTCGCTCGTTATGAAATCCGTGCTACAACTTTCACTGAGGCAAGGGGTAGGGGATTGGAGGCTGAGATGAAATTATTGCGGGAAATATGAGTGCCTTCATTTGTTTCCTCCACGAGCACAGTGAGACCAGGCATCCCGAAGAAGTAATGCTGGTTGACTTGCAACTGTCACACCACGCCTCACCGACCTCCGATCTGAACTACCTCCTGTTTTCCAGCACAACAGGGGACGCCAGGAAGCCTAATATAGAATCCTTTCTGGGTTCCTATCACCGAACTTTTAGCGACATCATGGAGGATGACAATCAGACAGTGCCATTCACACCGGCGTAACTCCTTAAGGATTTCAGGGACAGGAACACCGCCGGCTCAATACTGGCCATGATTTTCGTGCCCTTGGTGCTCTTTGAGGCTGAGAAGCCTGTGGATTCAACCAAAGACTCCGAGCAGAATGTAGACACAGTCCTGCTGGAGGTGACAGAGAAGTTCATGAAGACATTGGACACAAACCTTCTTATAAAACCAAGATATTTATCTGTTTTCGACGAATAGTTAGAATTAGGAATTATCCCATGAGAGAGAGAGAGAGAGAGAGAGAGAGAGAGAGAGAGAGAGAGAGAGAGAGAGAGAGAGAGAGAGAGAGAGAGAGAGAGAGAGAGAGAGAGCGAGAACATTTGAACATTTGAACATTTATTCATAACCATTTACATACATTTTATTTACATAATATATGATTTGTTTGTTTCGGCTAGCCTTTTTTTAAGCCATAGCTTTTCAGGCAAACTAAAGAAAAAAAATCAAATTAAACCTAATATTATCATAAACAAGGAACTTAATTACTATATATATGAGGAAAATACTATACATGGGAATATACATGCGAAAATATAAAGGCGTACATACAAACACTGGAGTAAATATACTTATGTACATGTATACATTGATATATTAATGAGTTTTAAATTCTGGATACATACATCCGAGTCTAGATATGTAATTATCATTCTTATATTACAAGGTATGAATTTGTAATAGCATATAAGAATGAACATCATAAACAAAAAAATGTAATGGTTAATAAATGATTTATGGACATTGAGTTTATCTTAGAGATAGTATTGTGTACAGTGAGGGAAAAAAAATAATCAATGGAGGATATTAGTAGTGACTCAATATGTATCGTTTTAGTTTGTTTTTGAAAGTAGGTACTGATGGAGAATTTATATTGCTGGGAGGGATATCATTCCAATAAACAGGTCCTAAGTATAGTGTTGATTGACAGTACTTTGAGGTGCGATGGGGAGGAGGACGTAGTTGATCACAACGGCGTGTATCGTGATTATGGACGGGGACGACATTTTGCATAGTGGAATGCATTTTGTATATTAGAGTGGATATAGCAATTTCTTCTTTCTTCTTCGTTTGCTGCAGTAATCAATTGTTCTGAGTGTGGGCCAACTAAGTAAAGTGTCATATCGTCTGCAGATAAGATGGTTTTAGAGTGAGTAAAAATGTCATTCATGTAGATAAAAAAAAAAAAAAAATTGGGACTAGGATACTGCCTTGAGGAACTCCAAGGCTGTTATCTTTTAGTGTGGAAAACTCACCTTTGATTACAGTTTGCTGGGTTCTGTTTGTTAGGTAATCTGTGAACCATGAGTGGATGGGACCACGGATTCCATAATGGTGCAGCTTATCTAAGAGAATTAAGTGGTTAACAGTGTCAAAAGCTTTGGCAAAATCAATGAATACGGACAAGACTGATAATTCGTTGTCGAGAGCGGAATATATGCCGGATGAAAAGAGGTTTAGTGATTGGGAAGCATTATGGTTACGTCTAAATCCAAATTGGGTTGGGTTTGGAATGTTATTTTTTTCTAGATAACTCATTTGGAAATTTTTCATCAAAGATTTTAAAATATTTGAGAAAATATTGGGGTTCGAGATTGGGCGATAATTTTGAGGATTGTTGCTAGGGTCATTTTTTTAGGATAGGAGTGACTTTTGCTTTTTTTAGTATGGAAGGGAAAGTCCCTGTTGTAATAGATTGATTAAAGAGGAAAATATATCACAGTTATGTTTTAGTACTGAGACTGATATCTCATTTATATTAGTGTTTTTTTTTTTTTTATTGATCTTAGAGTACTCTTTGCATCATAGGTAGATATTGCAGGCAAACACATAGAATTTCGAAAATTATTTTTTTAGATATTGAGTTGGGTTTAGTTGTGACATAGGTATTGTATCACTTAGTTCTGGGACAATGCTGCAAAAGTAATCATTGAATACCTGAGCTATGTCAAGAGGCTTACCTAAATTTAATTGTTATGGTGTAGGGTTGTTATGTTATGTTTCACGTTAGACTTGTTTCTAATTTCATTTATTTTTTTCCATATTTTCTTAGTGTTATTTTTGAAACTGGAGAGAAATTGATGATAATAGTTAGATTTAGTTGAGAGAGAGAGAGAGAGAGAGAGAGAGAGAGAGAGAGAGAGAGAGAGAGAGAGAGAGAGAGAGAGAGAGAGAGAGAGAGAGAGAGAGAGAGAGAGAGAGACTTACCCCCTGTTCGCTCGCCAGACACTGGTCTTTCGGTCATTGAGTATCACGTAGGTTGTGAGGGAAGGATGTACCGATGATCTGAGGTAAGGAATGTTCAAAGTGAGAAATGGAGTTATACCAATTTGCTGTCTAGTGTTAGGTTAGTTGTTGCTATTACCATTATTATTATCATTATCATAGCTAGTATAATACCTATTGTACTTATATTTCTATTTGTTTATTCATTTGTGTGTTTGTGTGTGTGTGTGTGTGTGTGTGTGTGTGTGTGTGTGTGTGTGCGTGTGTGTGTGTGTGTTTGTGTGTGTGTATGTGTGTTTGCTCTTGTTTTGTGCATTCCCATTTCTCCTCCTCCTTTTCCTTTTCCACCCTCCTTTTCCTCGACCCTTCTTTTGCCTCCTCCTCCGCCCTTCTTCTATTCCTTCTCCACCCTCTTCCTCCTCTTCCTCCTCCACCCTCTTCCTCCTCTTCCTCCTCCACCCTCTTCCTCCTCCTCCTGCTTCACCCTCTTCCTCCTCTTCCACCTCCACCCTCCTCCTCCTTCTCTTCGACCCTTTTCCTCCCTCCTCCTCCTCCCTCCTCCTTCTTTCTCCTACCCCTCCTCCACCATCTTCTTCCACCCTCCTCCTCCTCTTCCTCCTCCACCCTCCTCCTTCTCCTCGACCCTTCTCCTCCCTCCTCCTCCTCCCTCCTCCTCCTACTCCTCCTCCTCCCTCCTCCTCCTACTCCTCCTCCAACCTCCTCCTCCACCCTCCTCCTCCTCGTCCTCCTCCACTTTCCCCTTCTTCGTCCTTTTGGGGGTTGGGTGTTATAGTTGGTTAAGGCTTGGGTCTCCGGCGCTAGCGGCACGGGTTCGAATCCTTACCAAACCTTGTTGCCCAGTGGGAGATGTAGCGCTCTCCCGTTAACCCTAGTGGTGCCACATGACCTAAGCTGTTCCGGTACCTAATGGAATCATTTCCATTTCTTCGTCCTCCTCCACACTCTTCCTCTATCCTCCTCTTCCCATCCTCCTCTGCCTCCACCATCCTCCTCTTCCTCCACCGTCCTCCTCTTCCTCCACTATCCTCCTCTTCCTCCTCCTATAGTGCCGTTAGTCAGTAAAAATTTTAGATGGAATGCTCCGTGACAAAATCACATCCTTCCTCGAGAACCACAAATTGATATTAGACGCACAACATGGCTTTCGTAACATTATATACATTATATACCTTGACTTCAGGAAAGCGTTTGATACCGTACCACATAAATGTCTTCAAATGAAGCTGAAAACACACGGATTGGAGGAATAGTTGTTGCACGATTTAGCCAACCTCAGCATCTGGGGCGATAAATGGTCCTTAAATTTCAATGGAGCCAGGTGTAAAGCAATGCACACCAGTCATAGAAATGTAAAATATAATTATACAATACAAAGACAAATTATGATCAAAGTTGCAGAAGAAAAGTGTGTAATAGTAACGAGTGATCTGAAATGTGCTGCGCAGTGTTCAGCTGCGAGCAGAAAAGGATGTATTATCTTGGGATTTATTGCTCGTAATTTTTATTGTAAATCACCTGAAGTCATAACGCGTTTATATAGTGCATTAGTGAGACAACATTTACATTATGTGGTACGATTCTGGTCACTTTTGTTTTCAAAAGGACATTAAAAAATAAGAGAGCGTGCAAAGACGAGCAATTAAACTAATCCGAAGAATACGTGGTCTGTCTTATGAGAAATTTTGGAAAGATTAGATATGTTTTCCTTAAGAGATCATCGTACCCGAGGTGATCTTATTGAAACGTTTAAAATACTAAAAAATATAGATAAGATAGTTTACGAAAATCTTTTTCAGTTCTTGCAATAAGTAACTAGAAATAACGGCTTGAAACTTAAAGGACAGCGATTTCCTCCTCCTCCTCCTCCTCCTCCTCCTCCTCCTCCTCCTCCTCCTCCTCCTCCACCCTTTTTCTTCTCCTCCTCCTCCTCCTCCTCCTCCTCCTCCTCCTCCTCCTCCTCCTCCTCCTCCTCTTCCTCCTTCTTCCAAACGATAAATAAAATCAAAATTAGTAAAACACTTGGACCTAACAAAACTTTCCCACGAATTCTGAAGGAGACTAAGAATGAACTTGTTAAACCATTATCCATTATCTTTAATAAATCATTAATCACACACAAAGTTCCAGACGACTGGAAACTTGCAAACGTAACCCGGATATTCGAAAAGGGTGATAAGCCCCAATCTAATAATTACCATCCTATTAGCCTCACTTCAGTGGTAGGTAAACTCATGGAAACAGTCTTGAGGGATAAGATTGTTGCATTTTTAGAAGGTAATAATATAACAAACGATTCACAACACGGATTTAGAAACAAGCGGTCATGTTTGAGTAACCTACTTGACTTTTTCCATGATGTGTATAATTTATGTGATAACACAAGAGCGGTTGATATTACATACCTAGGTTTTCAAAAGGCTTTTAACAAAGTTCCACATAAGCGTCTTATCAATGAAATCAAACCAGACGGTTTAAATGGTGACATCGCAGCATGGATTGAGGACTGGCTATCAAACCGTAAACAACGAATAGTAATAAATGGTAAATATTTAGACTGGATTAACGTAAGCAGTGGTGTTTCTCAAGGTTCAGTCTTGGGTCCAATTCTTTTTATTATATATATCAACGACATCGATGAAGGGATTAAATGTAAAATTTCTAAGTTCGCTGATGACAAAAAAAAAAAAAAATGCGAACAAGGTAGATTCAGAAAACGAATGATAACTCTTGCAAAGCGACCTAAATACCCTCATCGAATGAATGGTCAAACAAGTGGCAAATGAAATTTAATATAGATAAATGCTACGTACTGCACATAGGAAATCAAAATCCTCAAGTGATATTTACTATTAATAATATCCCCATGACGAGTGTGGACAAAGAAAAAGACCTTGGCGTCATAGTTTCAACAGATCTTAAACCAAGTAAACATTGCACCGAAGTTGTTAAAATTGCAAACAAATTAGTCGGTTTCATTAGTAGATCATTTACATACGAATCCGAAAAAAAGTAATATTAACGTTATATAACTCACTCGTGCGTCCACACCTCGAATATAACGTTCTATTTTGGTTACCTTACTACAAAAAACATATCGAGAAACTAGATGAAAATACAACGCAGATTAACGAAATTATTCCCAAGGCTGCGAAACAAACCCTATGATGAACACCTTAATTAAGAAACTTAGTCTATTTTCTCTTGAAAAGCGAAGGATAAGAGGTGACCTAATTACACTTTTTTAAATTTTCAATGGATTTACAAATTTTAATATTGAAAAGTATCTAACAGTTGACCGGTCACATGTCACCAGAAATAACGGGTTCAAATTGTAGGTAAGCGTTTTACAACAATTGAAGCCAAACACTTTTTCTTCAATCGTCTTGTAAATATATGGAATGGTTTGCCAGCAAATGTCATTCAATCAGGTACTATTGAAACATTTAAAGTTCCCCTCGATAAATACTTCGAATCTAATCCCCGGTTATCACTGTTCACCTCCGAATAAAACAAGGTCGTTATGAATTCTTGGGCCATTGATCATGCTCCATATTGGTCACAAATTGTCCCGTTAGCAATAATTACTTCCAACCTCCATACATGACAAAGATAGCTCGGAATGAACGGTCACTATTCTTCCTCTTCATCTGTGAAGGACTCTGGATAGTCAAGAGCCCTGACTGTTGGTGACTATCATCGGGATTTAAGGTACCAGGGGTCACTCCTGCAGGGGGTAACTACACAGTGTGCGGCAAGTACACTTTTACAGTGGTTGTACGGAGCTGGGACCTGATTGACTGCTGCCTCTCTAGAAAGCGCCAGGCAAGGCTGCCGCGACACCTCTTTGGTTCCACAATGTGTCTACATATACACTATACAACACTACCTACACGCATAGATAGCCCAGAGTTAACGGTCACTACTATTACTCTTGACCTGTGACGGGCTGTGTTCGGAGGAGGCCTTGTCAATAATTTATCTTCATCGGGAACTGAAGTACCAGGGATCAATGTTGCAAGCGTTGTTACGGCGTCCCTACAGGGAAAGTATGCTATCTCAATGGATTGTACGGAACAGGGGCCTGATTGACTGCTGCCTCCCTAGAAAGTGCCAGGCAAGGCTGCCGCATCCACGTATACATTACGCACACAACATTACATTTACAGAGCGTCAATACCTTCCCCCACAAACACTAGTAGTCAGACGTAGACCACATGTTTCCTTTTCACTCTCTGCTAAAATTCCATATGTTTTTTTTATATCATATAGTTTCACCTTTTTTTCCTGCCAGCCTCGGCTGGAGGGAGGGGTGGGTGGGGAGGAGCCTCCTGCTTTGATGTCCTGTCTCTGCTACTGGTAGTTAGTAAGTAGTCTCAAACAGCCTAGTAAGGACCTCAGGGTCTGTTGCTGTTTGTCCTCCTTTGTACATTCCTTTGTATATTCCTCCTCCCTCCCTCTTCCTCCTCCACCCTCCTGCTCATCCTTCACTCTCTTCTTCCTCCTCCTCCTCTCCCCTCCTCCTCCTCCTCCTCCTCCTCCTCCTCCTTCTCCTCCTCCTCTTCCTCCTCCTCCTTCTCTCCCTCCTCCTCCTCCTCCTCCTCCTCCTCCTCCCCTTCTTCCTCCTCCTCCTCCTCCTCCTCCTCCTCCTGTATAATTGAAGTGTTGGTATTCAACTGTTATTCAACTGTTATAACAAAGGGAATATAAGCAAAGTCCATAGAATCAGTATCTAAGAGAGGACGAGAAATAATGGGTTAAAAAAAGGATTCAGGAAAGAAATGTGAAATGTGATGGAACGGACTTGGTAGTCATGATATATGTGCTGAGTAAAAAGAAAACTTTAAAATTTAAGATTTAAGGTTAAGGTTGATAGCTAAAGTGATATAACTTTATTCATGCAGGGACTGCCTCATATAGATCTGACAGCCTCTTGCACTTTTCCTTATTTTGTTATGGTCTTACATACACCCCCTTCCCCCCCCCCCCCTCTCTCTCTCTCTCTCTCTCTCTCTCTCTCTCTCTCTCTCTCTCTCTCTCTCTCTCTCTCTCTCTCTCTCTCTCTCTCTCTCTCTCTCTCTCTCTCTCTCTCTACTAGTTACACTGTCGATTCCACATTACATAGATTATTACGACAACTTAGAGACTAAAGGTTACATAATTAGTGTTTCCTATTTAAAAAAATCTCACTTTGCTAATTTTTGGAGCATCACTGTTGTCTGTACATTGGCATAATTTTTGAAGTCTTGAGTTGTCCAGTTCTCAAAGTTTCTCTCTCTCTCTCTCTCTCTCTCTCTCTCTCTCTCTCTCTCTCTCTCTCTCTCTCTCTCTCTCTCTCTCTCTCTCTCTCTCTCTCTCTCTCTCTTTATTTAAACATTAATACTTGTGTCATATGCATATTTTACCCAAAGGTACACTATTGTGTGCCACGTATTTTGAAAACATATTTACAACTTTACACTTACAATATAAAGAAAATCTTATATCTAGGTACATATTCACAATTACAAATATTACTATGATTACTAATGTCTTAGTTCTACGATACGATTATTTACATATGGCACCACTGCACTGTCACTGTACACTTTGCCTGTTTTTAAGATGTAAGTAGATTCAGAGGGGTGGGCTGAGCACCCATGGGCCGCTAGTTTGGCACTTGGGATCCACTTCTCTCGCTTCTGCGATCAAGAAGCTGCCATGAGAAATGCAAAGAAACTACGCGGCACTAACATCTACTTCAATGACTACCTGTGCGCTGCTTCACAAGCAATCAAACAAAAACGTACAATTGCCACAGATGAAGGAAAGATTGCCTATTTTGGTCACAATAAACTCATAGTGAAGGATAGATACGGAGAAGGGCAATCATCTCTAGCTCAACAATCATATGTGAATAAGGCTCCATCAACTTCTGACCATGATCAACAGCGAGACGATGCAGTAGTTGATGGAGCATTGGGTTGCGGGTCTGCTGTCTCTAGCGGGATTGCTCGGGGTGGCGGCTGTTCGAAGGAGCAAACCTACCCAGTTCTTCCGCGCGCTGCTTCGCCTAGCGCGGGACCGTCACCATACATTTACAAAAGCTAGGGGTGCTGCGTCCCTCCAACATTCACAGGAAGTGAGGAAGAATTCCAAGAGGAATCCAAACAAAAAGTAAACTTTAGGAAGGATACACACACACACACACACACACACATATATATATATATATATATATATATATATATATATATATATATATATATATATATATATATATATATATATATATATATATCCGTTATTATTTTCTTTATCAATGATGGAACAGAATCCTTTTCCTTTTGCTTCGTTAATGATTTGGATCTCACTGATTTATTAGATTGTAATACTGTTATTCATAAATTTCCACTTAGTGTTATAAGTGCCATTATATACAGACCATGATTATTATTTGAAAAAAAAATCCACTTAGTGTTATAAATGCCATGATATACAGACCTTTTTTTTTTCAAAATGATAATCATGTTTTTGATAACTTATTTTTGCAGCATAATGTTTGTGAAGCTTGCTGTTATTATGTATTCAATGAATCAGTTAACCATAATATTTCTCAATGCCTAGATTTACTAGCTTTTAATATCAGTACTATACCACTTCACTTTGACAGTTATATTGATCAGCGTATTAATGTAAGTGGTATTAGATTTGATGTTTTAGCACTATGTGAAACACGTCTCAATGATGCTATTTGTACTATTTATTCAATGGATGGTTATGAAAGTTATTCTAATAACAAAAACACTGCAGCAGGTGGATTAGCAATCTACGTAAACAGCAGCTGTGATGCCAATACATCAACTAACCTATCGCTTCAGTTACCATACACTGAATGTCTATTTTTGGAAGTTACCAAACCAGAACCGTTCTTAGTTGGCATGATTTATCGTCCACCTAATTCGGACTTTGACAATTTTAATTCTATTCTAGATAACATTATTAACATTGCGCTAACTTATAAAGTACCTGTTTACATTATGGGCGATTTTAGGGTGAATATATTGAAGTATAGTGACATAAATATTCAATTCCTTGTAAACCTTTTCCACAGATATGACTTCTTTTTCACTAGAAATATACCAACGCGTGTGACCATTCTCTCTGTAACTTTGATCGACCACATCTGGACTAACAATTTTGACAATTATGTATGCATTGGCATCATCTTCAATTCGATTAGTGATCACTTTCCAATCACAACTTATTTTTCGTCTTCTAAGTAGGAATCTACGTCCAAACCTATAACTTTTGCAACCAGGAAATTTACAAATGAAAACATCGGCGCATTTAAATCAGAGTTAGCAAATTTCGACTAGAATGTTTTATAAAATAATGATGTTAACTATATTTTTTATGAATATGTCTCTAGATTTGTGGAAATATTTGATAAGCACTTTCCTAAGAGCATGATTAGGATAAAGGATAACACAGGGAAATCGTACATCACACCTGCTACAAGAAAGCCCATTAAACGAAGAAATAAGTTGCAACAATTATATGCGAAATGGCCCATGACGTATGAAACACACTTTAAAGCTTACAGAAATAGGTTGACCAAAGTAATTAAAGCAACCTTAATATTGAAGCTGACAACTCCAAAAAGATGTCCAGAACGATTGATACTATACTTGGAAGGAAAAAACACAAACTACCATCTTTTGTGTATAACAACACCACAATTAATGATCATCAGGTTGCTGCGGAGACATTTCATAACCACTTTACCTCAATTGGTAACTCACCTGCCATGAACTCTAGTGATATACAGTCTTCCTATGTAGATTATTTGCCTCCTCCAGTTCCCTTTTCTTTCTTTTTAAGACCCACCACGATATCTGAAGTTAATTCCATCATCAATGGCATTAAAGATTCCTCTGCCAGATATGATGAAATCGATATAACAATTATAAAAGAATGCAGTGAAGCAATTTTATTTTTCCTGTTATTTATCATTAATAAATCTTTCCGAGATGGCGGTTTTTCACGGTATTTACAAATATCACGAGTAGTGCCAGTTTTTTTTTTTTTTTTTTTTTTTTTTCTTTTTTTTTAAAGGTGATCTCTCACGAACTGATAATTACAGACCTTTTTCAATCTCATCCAATTTCAGGAATTTTATTGAGAAAATGACGTGTTCTAGGTTAATGAATTACTTCACAAAACATTCACTACTGAATTCATCGCAATATGGCTTCAGACCCAAATATTCTGCGGAGTTGGCTCTTCACTATCTATGCCAGAACATGTACAATGCAATGGACGCTAAATTGTATCAACTCACAGTTTTTTTGTGTGATTTCACAAAAACATTCGATACGGTATCGCACAATATACTCCTACCAAAATTAGGAGGATAAGGAATACAACAACAGAAGCTCTCCTTGCAGTGACATTTTACGCGGTGTTCCCCAAGGATCTGTTCTTGGCCCAGTACCCTTTTTGATATATATATATATATATATATATATATATATATATATATATATATATATATATATATATATATATATATATATATATATGATTAGCCAGCTTCCGGGTAACAGGCTAGTACTGGGGGACTTTAACGCCCATCATCAACAATGGGGATGTGAGAGGTCAAGTGTACGTGGGGAGCAAATAGTTGACATTATGTTGCAGACAAACCTCTGTCTTCTGAACGATGGAAGTGCTACTCGTGTAGATAGATGATCGGACTGGCAACGTGTCTGCCATTGATCTGTCATTGTTATCGCCGAGTATACTCCCTGACTTCTCCTGGGAAGGCATCGACGACTCCCACGGAAGTGACCATCTACCCATCTGTATCTCTTACTCACGCGACATCCCGCCCACCCCCCGCACTCCAAAGTTCAACTTTAAGAGAGCAGATTGGGCAACATTCCGTGGGATTGCCGACGTGGATAATCTGGCGAGGACATTGACACGATGATCAGCAACGCAACACGATCCATATTACACGCCGCCGAGGCTTCTATTCCGAAAATTTCTACAGTTCACACTAATCATGGAGTTTCATGGTGGACAACGGATTGCCGACAAGCACTTCGTGAGCGTAATAGGCGATACAGGCATTTCAGCCAGCAGCACAGTCAAGCAAACTTCATAGCCTATAAAAAAGGCAAGGGCTCAGGCAAGGAAAGTCATCCGTAATGCAAAAACTGACTCTTTCAGACAATTTATATCAACATTGAATCGCACCACACCCCTTTCAAAAGTCTGGAAAGTAATAAACATATTTAGCAATAAAAAAACATATATCCCAATAAATACTCTAAACATAAATAACAATATAAATAACAATAAACAACAACAAACAAGAATTAACCAATGCCATAGCCCAGCATTTTATCAGGCTACCAGTTCCGCCTACTATGTATACCCCTGCTGGTGCCCAAGGGGTGACCTTATGCTAACACTGACAAACACTGTACCACTGCACAGCCCTGTACTAAGCGACGGCACACACACGTAGATTTCACTGTGGGGCACTGTAGCACTGTAGGGGAACAAGAATTTATTCTCTCTCTCTCTCTCTCTCTCTCTCTCTCTCTCTCTCTCTCTCTCTCTCTCTCTCTCTCTCTCTCTCTCTCTCTCTCTCTCTCTTTCTCTCTCTCTCTCTAAGGATTTTTGTATAATAGATTTTTTGTGGATCCTTATGATTGCATGCATTCATTTTCTAAATGAATTTTTTTTATGGTTCATATTTAAAACATCAAGCTGATTGACTTTGCATCGCCTCCCCTCCCTCCAAACTATTTTATTTAGTTTTGTCTGGCGATACAATGGTTTTGCCACTGATTGACTTATTTATACTCCTGCTTGTTGGCTTGATAATGACATTTCCAATCACTAATTTTCTTCCCTCCTTTCCATCAACTCTGTTTGTGGTGTGTGTGTGTGTGTGTGTGTGTGTGTGTGTGTGTGTGTGTGTGTGTGTGTGTGTGATAATAATAATAATAGACGATTTATTTGAATGCAGCTTACAATTGTTGCCTGAAAATCTACAGGTTTACATACAGACCCTTATGTTCCTGACATTCACACACTACTTAAGCCTACCCAGCGCCAACAAGCCTAGTGGACTAAGCTCATGTCACCCCGTACATTTTTATTCGGAGTTTATTAATTTTTTCCTACCCAGCAGCGGATCACAACTTCCGGCTTACACCAGGTCCCTAATCACTGCTAGGTGGACAGGGGCGACACACTTGAATAGAAGTCTTAGCCAAATAACTTCCAACCTGACCCGGGAATGGATCCCAGGCTTTCCCGATTGTGAGTCGGTCGTGCTACCACTGCACCACCAGGTGTGTATTTACCTAGTTGTATTTACCAAGTTGTATGTTACGGGAAGAGGAGTTAAGCTCGTGGTGTCCCGTCTCCATATCTCATATTGTCCAAATTGGTCTTCAATCCATGTATGGTCTTTGCACACACTATTTTTTCATCCAGATTTTTCCATACACCCACTACTCTGTGGGGGAAGCTGTTCTTCTTCACATCGCTTCTATAATAATTGTCCTTTTTCATTTTTTTTCCATGCCCTCTTGTGTTCCTTGTGTCCCAAATTAGGAGGTTCTCTCTATCAAGAATTTCCATGTTCTTCATAATTCTGTAGATGGTCAACAGGTTTCCTCTTTCTCTTCTTTGTTCTAACGTTGGTAATTCCAATCTTGACAACCGTTCCTCATATAATTCATATAATTCTGACAGCTCTGGAGTCAATTTCGTTGTTGTTCTTTGTATTCTTTCAAGCTTCCTTGTGTTTTTTTCTGAGTACTGGGTGACCACAGAATTGCTGCATATTCCAATCTTGGTCGTATCATTGTAATCAATATCTTTTTCACCATTTCCTCATCCATATACGCAAATGCCATTTTGATTGATTTTGACAAATTGTAGGTCTCTCCAATGATTTTGTTTATTTGTTTATCAGGGGTCATATCTTTTGTGATGACTACTCCCAGGTCTATTTCAAATTCTACCTTCTTTACTTCTTTATCTCCCAGATTGTATGTTCCTGATATCCTGTTTTTGCTTTTTCCAAATTCCATTACACTACACTTTTTGACATTGAATTCCATTTCCCATTTTTGACCCCATTTCCATTTTTTTTCAAGATCATCTTGCAATTGTTCACAGTCCTTCTTACTTTCCAATCTCCTCAGCAGTTTTGCATCATCTGCAAAGAAACTCATATAACTGGTCACCCCTTCATCCATGTCATTTACGTATATGGCAAACATAATCGGAGCCAACACCGATCCCTGTGGGACTCCACTAATCACTTCTTTCCAAGTAGATACTTTGTCTCTAATCATAACTCGCATTTTTCTTGCATGTAAAAAGTATCTCATCCACTCTAATAGATTACCTCGCAGTCCTCCTATGAACTCTAATTTCTCTAACAATTTTCTGTGTGGCACCTTGTCAAACGCTTTCTTCAAGTCCAGGAATACACAGTCAGCCCATCCGTCTCTTTCCTGAATTATATCTAATAATCTTGAGTAGAAACATAGTAGATTAGTGGTACATAATCTTCCATGTCTAAAACCGAACTGTCTTGAGTTCAGTATATAATTTTCCTCCAAGTGTTTCACCCATATTTTTGTTAATAATCTCGCAGATTTTCGCTAGGGTTCTTGTGAGAGATACTGGTCTGTAATTCGTTGGATCTTCTTTATATCCTCCTTTATATATTGGTACCATGTTTGCTTTTTTCCAATCTTCTGGTATTTTACCTTCTTTTAGGGAACAATTTATAATGTTATATACTTTATCCACTAATTCTTCCCTACATTCTTTAAGTATCCAGTTTGAGACTTCATCTGGACCATGAGATTTTCTTACATCGAGATCCTTCATTTCATTCTCCATGTCTTGCCGTGATACATTAATTTCACTCATAGGAGGAAATTTTTTTATCGGCCTATTTCTTCATTTTTATCATTCTCTCTGGTGAATACTTAGTTAAAATGTTCACTCATTATTTCGGCCATTTCTTGATCTTCTGTGTATTCTATGTTTCCTCTTCTCAACTTTTCTATATTGTGATTGGTTTTCAGGTTTCCATTTACATATCTATAAAATTGTTTTGGCTGGTCCTTGCATTTGTCAATTATGTCTTTTTCATATTTCCTTTTTTCCTCCTTACAGATCTTTACATATTCATTCCTTTCCCTGATATATACTTGCCACTTTCCAGGGTGTTTATCTTTTTTCCCATTTGTTCCAAGCTTTGTCTCTTCGCTCCTTTGCCTCACTGCATCTTCTGTTATAGCACTCCTGTATATGTAATTTTTTCTGGTCTCTGTTTTGGCACGTATGTTACGTGGCACGTTTTACTATATATTCGTCTTCCCTATTTATATTTCTCATTCCTTGCTATGTATGTCCCCTCCCTTAGTTCCAACTCTATTAGTACATGGTCACTGTACATGTATTCATGTACATGTATTCAATATTGCTCACTATTTCCGGTTCTTTCGTGAATACTAGATCCAGTCTTGATGGTTCTTCACCACTTTTATATCTCGTGTATTCTCGGATCCACTGTGTCATTGTGTAGTCCATGGTCAAATCTGACAACATGGTCCGCCATGATTCTTCCCCTCCTTCCGATGACATATCTTCCCAGTGCACCTCTTTACAATTGAAGTCTCCCATCAATATCGTATTTTCTCCCTCTTTTAATATCTACTTCAATGAGTTTTTTGTATCACTTATCATTGCGGTGTATTCTCTCTCTTTCCAAGCTCTCGTTTCTGGTGGTACTTACATTACTATAAAATCCCTATTTTTCATATCTTTGTCTTCTATCCTTAAAGTGATCATTTCTGCATTATCCTCTCTATACATAACTTTCTTAACATTTAGATTTTCCTTAACCAGTATCACAACTCCTCCCCCCTGTTTTCCTTTTCTGTTTCTATACCAGCTTTTATACAGCTTATTTCCCACACTGTTTGGTGGTATTTGTCTTTTTTATTTTGTTTCCACGATTCCCATTATGTCTGGTTTTGAGTCCTTCAGATAATCATTGAGTTCATTAATTCCCCATATCAATCCATTTAAATTTGTTTAGGCTATCTTTAGTTTGATGCTATTGCTGTTGCTACCTCTTATTCCTCTTTTCGTTCCTGTATATACCACTTCCTCAATCTCATGTCCACTACCCTCCAACAGAATTTCATTTTCTCGGTCTCTGTTCTCTTCTCGTTTTTTTTCCTTGGCCTCAGTTCTTAGAAATTTCTCTTTCTCTCTCTCTTCCATGTTCATGTCTCTCTTCATCCAAATGTCTTTAGTCTCATCCGTGCTTGCTAGTCTGGCAGACCGTGCTAACAATTCTTCTACTGTTGTTTATGACACAAGTTTGATCTTAATTGGGCGGTGTCCTCCTTCAACCTATTCTAAAAACTTCTTCAATATCGTTCTCCAGCTCTTGATTTCCATCCTGAATTTTACCTATTACACCTTTTGCAATTTCCATGTCCTCTTTATCTCTCACAAATTTTACTGGGTTTCTTTTTTCTAACACTCCAAAAACCACTACACATTTCTTCTTGTCCACTGCTTCTCTCACTAAATTGCGTTTCTCCTTAATTACTTGCACCAGTCTCCCTAGTCTTTTCCTTCACTTGTTGGTTCACAATTTCTCTAAAACTTACTAGTTGAATTTCCTGTTCCTTTTTCCAATCGTTTTTTAATTCCTGTATTTTCTCTAGGTTAACCTGCGCCTTGGTCGGTATGTCCTTAATCTGTTCCCTCACATCTTTTATTTTCCCTTCTTGAGTATTAACTGACTTCGTTAAGGATTCATTTTCCGTGTTTAGGTTCTTTATTTCTTTCTTCAGGTCACTAATGTCCTTCCTTGAGTCAATGAAATCCTGTTTTAACACCAATTACTCACTTTGTAGTAAGTCCTGTTTCTCCCATACCTCTGCAATTAATTCCTTCATAAATCTCAGTTCCTTCTCCAATTCCAAAATTCTTCTCAGACTCTCAGGGGCAAATCCTGAAAAGTTGCTGTCTCCAGTCCTCTCAGTAAGCCTCCTCAACTCTATTGGCGTCTCTATGTTTACGTTACTTCTCGGAACCGCACCTCTGCCAGATGTTTCTTTCGACGCATCACTCGTATTTTCGTTCATTTTTCAACAAATTCTCTATCTTTTCTACTCACTGTTTAGTTGTGGACACCCACGAGCTCCTCCCCAATCCCTAACAACAATCTAGGCATTCCACGGCTCCTCTGAGGTGCAGAATTTGTTGTTATTCTCGGTGCTGTCTACACTCGTCCTTCCTGTGTGTATGTGCGTGTGTGTGTACTGTATATATATATATATATATATATATATATATATATATATATATATATATATATATATAGATATATATATATATATATATATATATATATATATATATATATATGTGTGTGTGTGTGTGTGTGTGTGTGTGTGTGTGTGTGTGTGTGTGTGTGTAATTAAGTATATCAGCTATATAGACAATTTTAACATCTCTCACATGTTTCTTCAATAGTAATCATTCTTGCTTTATCAATCATTTTGTTATGTGAACCTAATAATTATTCTCATCACAACATTGCTAGTATGTAATTTAGTACTTAGGAGGCATTAAAATTCTGCTCACAGTTTCAGAATCAATTTATTCATAATGAATATTGACTTTATGTAGCTAACTGATATTACACAATAAAATATATTAACCTATATGTATGTGTATCAATGTACCTATGAATGAGTGAATATATAGCTGAATATATAAGAAACGAGATCGAAAAATCAAACAAAACAATATAGCCATCCCTTGTAAAACAGAGAAAATGGTTTCCATTTTCTACTTATAGTTACGGTAGTGGCCGTTGTGAGCCTGTCGCGCCACGATCTTTCCTCCAAGGTATAAGTTACTGTCAAGCATCCTTCTGAGAATCCTTGGTCAGGGTCCACAGCCTTGTTTTTCTAAAGGGCTGAAAGAGCAGCTCGTACCTCTCCCTCATTTAAACAGTAATCATATTAATTTGTTAGATTTGGTGTTTAACATAGCTTTGTGTGTTTTCCATTTCAGTTTATTATCTACAATGACGCCAAGAAACTTTCATTCATTTACTTGATCAAGCAAATAATTATCGATGGTAATATTGATCTTGGATGTTTGCGACATGAGTGAGGAAGATACTATAAAATGTCTTTTAGAAATATTGAGTTAATTAATTCCTAGTGATCCAATTAAAGAGGTGATGGAGTTAAGTGTTTAAAGTATTTTTGATAGCATTAAAATCTTGCCCCTGGCAAAGAATTAAGATTTTCAAGCTAGAAATTGGATAATAAATGGCCAGATGAGAGTATGCTATATTGGAGCAGTGACAACAGTAGGCTACTTCAGTGAGAATCTTCCTTCTGTCTTCATTTATGTGCAAACAGCAAACATATGGTGTGTTCGTCTAAAACCATTGATGGACGTTTGTTTTCGTGGAAGCGTCAAGAATCTCCAACTTTGTAAAATTTTCGTTCATGTTTTGTAGTGGAGTTGTGTTCACGATGGACTGACTAATCTGTCTCGTATAATATTCCTTGTACTGTGTTGCCTCATTGGTAACACTTACAACTTACCTAAAGAAACTTTTGGATTTAATTAATTCCTTAAATGAGAATTTCGTATTTTCGGGTAAACGTTAACGGTGTGAACGTTGTTCCTGTTTCACCCAACCGGTAGTCAGACGCATAACGCCAGGTAAAGGCGGGCTCGAATGGCCTGACATTTGAATACCTTCAGTGCTTCGATGTTAACACGCTCCCCTACTTCTGTAGACTCTATGTTTCTAGTGTTTCTTTCCTTTTTTCGGATTTTTGTCAGAATTTATCTCACTGAAATCACTGTACTATAGTTTGGTTAGAGGCAAACGAGGCAGAGGTGATCGCCGGCCAACAGCGTGACCATGTTAGTAAGATAGATAAAGACACACGGAGGGGTATGTGCGTTGCTTTCCCACCACCATCTATCACACCTGATGACACCAACTTGTTGTCAGCTAGTTACAGACAACTTACATTATGTACTCTAATATGACATTAGGGGACCAGGAACCTTGATTCCTTTAGTGAGGGGCTATACATGTACAGTGACATGATTATAAAGTAACATGGCATGAAACTACCTAAACAACCATTCCAAATCCCCCAGGAATGATCAAAGAATTACGTAAGTAGTTGTTTCGATTTGGTGCATGCTGGAGTGATTTCTAAGAGGTGCCGAATATATATATATATATATATATATATATATATATA
>CM035195.1:11990188-12012783 GCA_020233015.1 Callinectes sapidus | reverse complement strand
ATATATATATATATATGTATGTGTATATATATATATATATGTATGTATGTGTATATATATATATGTATGTGTATATATATATATATGTATGTATATATATGTATGTATATATATTATATATTATTATATATTATTAGATCTCTTCTCTCCCTTCTATCCTGCAGAGTTGGTAGTCCCGTTTTTTTTTTTTTTTTTTTTTTTTTTTACCTGTCTTTTTACTTTAGATCTCTTAGTTCTGGTACCATTTTTGTACTTATAATTTGGATCCCTTCTAATTTCCTTATATTTTTTTCATGTTTGGTAACCACACCACTGCCGCATGTTCCAACCTCGGACGTATCATACTTATTAGAATTTTTTTCATCATATCCTTAGCCATATAATGGAAAGCCACCCTATGAGTGTGATGTCACATAGCAGGTCTGGGTGAGGGCTGTTCATCCATGACCACTCAATGTGCCCTTCAGGACGATACCAAGGATTCTTAGATTCTTACTTATAATATCCTTGGACGATACAGTGGACCCTGGCACTGAGTACACTCTGGGCTATATTAAGAGTAGCATTAAGGACTTCGTACATAGTACCATTGGGGACCAGTTGGATCCGTGTTTTCATAGGGACAGTGGCAACAGTTTCCACTATATCGGTGCTTCCCAGAGCTTTCCTTGCACCTTTGAGAGGCACAATGCACCCCAAGACAGGGTGGCAGTAAGACTTAGATTAGACTATAAATATTTTTGGAAAGTTACTTACTCTCCTCCTATATTCTGTGTGCTACGTAATTTACTAGGAGGCCAAATTCTGCAACATTATGTCATGGAATGTCCTCTCATTGCTGAATTTAAGCCACATGGTCAACATTAGCCTACATGTATACCTTCATTGATCATTTCCTAGACTCCATTCTCAGAGATACTCTCAAGGAATGTCACAATTTTGCTCCCAGATTGTAGGATATAGGTGATCTATGCCATATGGCGCGCAATATGTCTTTATTTATCTATTTTTTATCTTCAATCAATCAATCATGGGGGCATACTCCGGGGGGCACGTTGCCTCGCCTACCCTATGGCGCCACCCCTGGCGGTCACGCCCCGCGAGTCTCCATGCAGGCTCCCTTCCCATACAGAGTGACTCCCAGCAGGAGGCATCGACTTGCCGTAACCAAGAGTTCTGTGGGCGTCCCTTTGGCCTCCCCCAAGTCGGGTTATTCCTTGCAGAAACAACCCAATAAACAGGATCGGCTTCCGGGAATCGCGCCACATGCCCATATAGCCGCAGTTGGCGCTGACGGACTATGCTAGTAATAGGCCTCGAATCAGTCTTACGGAACAATCGCTGATTTGACACAGTCATATCAGTGGTATCCCATAATCATGCGAAGGCATCTAGTACCAAAGTCATCAATTCGCCTCTTCAGGTTGGTGTTCAGCAAGGATTCTCTAAGAAGGATACCAAGCTGTGAATTTTACCTTGGAGGAAAGGTCATGGCGCCACAGTGGCCACTGACGGAGCTAAAGATAGAGAATGGAACCCATTTTCTCTGTTTCACAAGGGATGTTTATATTGTTTTGCTTAATTTTTCGCCCTCCTTTTCTTATATTAGTCGTATTCATTCATAGTCGTACTCATTCATAGGTACATTGATACATATACATGTAGATTATTATATTTCATTGTGTAATATCGGTTACATAAAGTCAATAGCCATAATGACTAGATTAATTTTGAAACTGTAAACAAAATCTTAATGCCTCCTAAGCATTGAATTTCATATTTGCAATGTTAAACAGCTGACATACTTAATTTTTTCTTTCCTTTCACTGAATGGTGCCTTAATGACAAAGAGCAGTATTACCAATACAGAAATAATATTTTGCATTTTACCCCATATGTTATCTTTATGAAACTTTTATTGACCTCACTCAATAAAGTAATCATAGGTTAGAATCTGTCATAAAAATATTGGGAAGTTGAGGAGGCTGGCACCTTGTGTGAAAAAATTTCCAATTAATGAATATTAACTTACAGACTGCTATTTTTTCTTTCCTTTCACTAAATGTAGCCTTTATAACAATAAGCAGTATTATTGATAGAGGAATAATATTTTAACATATTTGCTATTTCTATAAAACTTGTATGGATTTATATAAAGTAAGCATAAGTAAGAACTTTTAAGAAAATAGGAAGTGAGAGAAAAACTAGAGAGGGAGGGAAAGTGAGAGAGGTTATGAAAGCAAGGGAGTGTAGTAATGAGAAAGTTCAAGGGCTACAGGAGAGTTTGAGTAGAGAGGAGGGAGGTGATGTTGAGGTGATATGTCAAGCTTGTTTGTTTAAAGATACGAATATACTATTTTCTCACCATGAATTAAAGTGTGGTTTTACAAATGGAACTAAGTTTTTGTTTATTTCTTTCCACCACCTTTTCAATAAGCAGCAAAATTTACCATCACTGTCGACATTATGTATGGATGATAAATTACCATCTATAATACTAAGCTACAAGCTAAAACCAAACCTATGTTAACACCTCACTGATACAGTTTTATCGCGTTTTTTTAAGTCTGTTGACCTCAGTAGAGACGCCTAAGGTAAAACTTTAAATTATTATAAATACTGAATGAGTAAAAAGAAGTGCCTTACAATAATGCATATTTCCCATTGGTTTACTCCTTTTTAATGTGTATTAAACTAACAGCTTTTTCCACCAATACCCGATAAAGTACTAATAAGCAATGTTTGTTGATACCTTCAAGTCTTACCTTGTATAGTTGCGGAGGAAAGGTGATGATGGGCTTGCTGTGTTGAAAGTAGCGCTGATGGTGGGAGACGAGGAGTGTTTGCTCGTTGTCAACAGGAATACATTTCTTCTTTTTTCTTAAGTGTTTTCATCTGCTTTATATTACTTAAGCAGCAGTTGTATTGTGGGTTAATACAAATAAAAAGCAAAGAAAATGTTAATATAATAATGTTTCGTTTAATATAATTCATGTCGACATTTGGTAAGCGATGGTTCCAGCGCGCTAACTGAGCTGCACTAAAAGCGAGCTAAGTACGACGGCTCCCGTCGGCCCTAAATCGTCGTCCATAAGCTAAGTATGATTTTGTACTTAGCCAGCGTCGGCCTCAGACAGTTTTCGTGGATACGGCCCCAGACTTACTCAGAGAGGCAGCAGGAATACAGTTAAAGGCAAGGCACTACTTCTTACTTTACTGGCACACCAAAAGAGTAAATACAGGATGGCACACAGTACTTGACACTACAACAAACAGGGCAGGAACGTGTCCTCAGGGAGAGCGGAGAGGCAGGCGTCCTCTCAAGGCAAAGCTGGCTACTTCTCTCCCAGAGCGGGGGGGGGGGGGGGTGACTCCCTCACCCACCCGCGGCGATCCTCTCACACTCCTCACTGGGCTGCAACTACCTCCGCTCGGCTCACCCTCTGGTGCCCCAGCCACCAATTGCTGAGTCGACAGAAGCCCCCTTTCCTTTGTGTCGCTCCTCCGGCCGCGTCTCTCTCTCTCTCTCTCTCTCTCTCTCTCTCTCTCTCTCTCTCTCTCTCTCTCTCTCTCTCTCTCTCTCTCACTCTCTCTCTCTCTCTCTCCCGTCCCAGACGCGTCCCTTCTTCTGGCCAATGAGCCACAAGATATCCACCTGGTCACAAACTCCGGCCAACTTTATCACCTCCACACCAATGTCATCATTGCCAATCTGACAGTGTTGCTACTGCTATCTTCACACTAAGCGCCGCCGCAACAGTATTTTACACTTGATAACTAGATTCCATAAATGTTTATCCACATATGAAATGCAAGACTTGCTCAGCTTTGATCAGGCTGAGCAACTAAAAGTACTAAAAATAAGCCAACATAAACTTTGTAAGATTGATTTAGGTGAATTTACAAACACTAACAAGAATATTCTAAATTCCATAGGTGTTTATCCACATATGAAATGCAAGACTTACTCAGCATTAATAATGCTGCTCGTATGAGCAAATATAGGCGATAAAGTTGTGAGTAAGATTCAATATGACCTTAGTAGGAATGAATTCACTTCCCCATTCCATTTATACTGTTTGTTAGCTGCCTGTGTATTCTAGGCAAACCTGATGACTTCCTTTTTCTCTGTTACAAGCCTTGCCAGCATCAAGACCGCGTCCTTGGTCTAATTCTCACTTCTCTTGGGTGTAGTGATAGCCAAGGATATTATAAGTAGGAATCCTTGGTGGTAGCGGTGGTCTCTATGGTGGGTGACTCTGCGTGGTTTTGATTCAAATTTCACGGGAGATCCGGCTTTCGTCCATGAACTTGTCTCAAACGTTGTTTCTACTTACTATAACCATGTACAAAATACAGATATTCATAGTTATGCCATAATTTACATTTATATAAGCTTTCTATGGTATATTCATGTACGGAAAATTATTTTTCGGTTATTTGATATTTTGCCATCATGCCTTCTCATACGTCCCAGCGAAAATTGACTTAGGAGGTCTTAAGTACAAATCTTGAGACCTGCTAAGTCAATCTTGACGAAAACGACTTGGTTAAGTCAATAATTTTAGAAGTGCTAAGTACATTTCTATTAATACCGGCCCAGGGGTCCCCCTCCCCTTTACTACTTTCCACTGCTGCTGCCCTCTAGTGTCAACTGACGGCATGAACACTTTCCTCAATTTCGCCAATTCGATCACTTTATCCTTAATTACAATATCCTTGGTGGCAAGGTCCTCCTTCCTCCTTTTTTTTTTTTTTTTTTGTTGTTGTTTTTTAATCTGACAATAAGTCAATCAATTAATCAATGGGCTAATTATGAAATCAGCGGCCACCAGATGCCACTGGCCGGTTAAGAGATAGCTGAGCCAAGGAAGATAGCTATTAACTATCGCGATTTTTTTGTACTTAACCAAGCAGTTGTGTGGCATCGTATCATTATGTACAAGTGAAGTACAAGTGAAGTAATATAATAGCATTACACTGGAAATCGTTTACCGTGATGTGTCTTGAAACCAAAGCCAGAATGTTTAACATCTGGCAATTCCATTTCCCATTGTTCTTACGATTATGAATAAGATTAAAGTAATATTGTGTTGTTCACCTGTTTAGCATAATCGGTGTGCACTATTCAGCTAGAAAAGTTCTCGTTTGGAATGTATCAGTCTCTATTTTGACGAATATCAAAGTGAGGCAAATCTTACCACTTAAGATTCAGGAGACTGTCCCTAATCCAAGACCAGCAGCAAGGTGTGTTTCAAGCTGGAGGGCGGGAGGACAAGGGAGGGTGCTGGGAACGCAGGACCACACGGGGTGTGTGGAAGCGGGAATACTGAAGCATGATCTATGGGAATGACAGCAGACAGCGCCGTGATGAGGTCCTCCTCGGATGAAATCAAAACAAATATGAGTCATATCTGATCTCAGAAGACTGACGGTCTCTGAGTTCGAATATCTGCTGTTGAACTATTCAATATTATTAACATCAAATATCCGCCAAAAGAGAAGTTGACACTTAAAACCTATATTTATTTTCCATATTCTAATGTGAATCAAATATCTAGAGAGGCCTGGAAGTGCTGATCTTGTATTTTTATTGTTTATAAACGCCAAAAAGGTGAGATGAGAGAGTACCAGTTTGTCAACTTTGGCTTCACATCTCAGGAAAATACATTAAGGAGAGAAATGTTTTGTCTTATGCTATATTTTTCTTGCGAAGCTTTTTCATTATCCAACTTGTGCATGAAGTTACTTTGACACGTAACTGCTTTTATAACCGTAGGTAAATCACAGTAAGGATGAAGTCATTTTTGGCTCGGTTATCGCTTAACTTGTAGAGCCATCTGGTGGCTCAGGTTCATAAATAGTCCATTAATCCTGTGATGTCACAGTACCGTAGCCGTCGCAGTGATTTTCTAACGAGTAGCCTATAATATCCGTTTGCTACATGACTGAACAATCAATCAATCAATCACGGGGGGCATACACCGGGAGGCGCTTTGCCTCGCCTACCCTACGGCGTCACTCCTGGCGGTCACGCCTCGCGAGTCTCCATGCAGACTCCCTTCCTATACCGAGTAACTCCCAGCAGGAGGCACCAACTTGCCGCAGCCAAATGTTCTGTGGCCGTCCCCTAGGCCTCCTCCAAGTCGGGTTGTCCCTTACAGAAACAACCCGACAAGCAGGGTCGGCTTCCGGGTATCGTGCCACATGCCCATATAGCCGCAGTTGGCGCTGATGGACTATGCTAGTAATAGGCCTCGAATCGGTCTCACGGAACAATCGCTGATTTGACACAAAGTCATACCAGCGGTATCACATGATCCTGCGAAGGCATCTAGTACCAAAGACATGAGGAAAGATCATGGCACCACAGTGGCCACTGACGAAAGCTAAAGATAGAGAATGGAACCCATTTTCTCTGTTTCACAAGGGATGTCTATATTGTTTTGCTTAATTTTTCGTCCTCCTTTTCTTATATTAGACGTATTCATTCATAGTCGTACTCATTCATAGGTACATTGATACATATACATATAAATTAATATATTTTATTGTGTAATATCGGTTACATAGTCAATAGCCATAATGACTAGATTAATTCTCAAACTGTAAACAGAATTTTAATGCCCCCTAAGCATTGAATTTCATACTTGTAATGTTCTGACAAGAATAATCATTGCATTCACATAACAAAATTATTGATAGAACACACACAATTTATTGAAGACCCTACACAACTAAGTGTGTGTGTAGGGGCGCGCGTCTATATGGCCCAGTGGCCCTGCAGCTCCTACCTCGTGCTGGCTCGTCGCCTGCCCTGGGCCAGAATGGGGCCCACAATGTGTTGTTGCTACTGCCGCCATGTGCTAAACGCGAGGGAGGCAGGCAGCGAGGAAGGGAGGGAGGCTCGCTGCTCCACGTGTCGCCTCGCCCATGGTAACAACAGGGTGGTGGTCTTTCCAGTCAGCTTGCGTTGGAGCCACTGCATTCGTCTACAAGTGAAATGTGTGTCAGCGCCAATAAAATTCAACTCAACAATAAAACCAGTCCCTATGTCACAACCTTTAGAACAATCTGGATAAGGTTAGGCTAGATTTGTAAATGTTTTAACAATATTTATCTAACGTTTCCTCAGTGAGGCAGATCCGATATATAGAATGGCTTTTTATTTAAATGTGTCATATTTATTGACTTATCATTATCTATCACTACATACCTTCTAGTGTTTCTAGGGAACAGATGAAGGCGCATCCGTGGACAAGTTGCTCAATTTTCGCCACAAAAGCAGCAAGTACTGTTCCTTGTTGTTGCTGTGCGTGGGGACATTTTGAATGTTGTGGTGCCGGTGGAGCGTTGCCGTTGTATGGCGTCAACAGCTGGCCGGACCCAGAGGTCCCCCTCCCCTTTACTACTCTCCACTGCTGCTGCCCCCTAGTGGGCACTGACGGCATGAACATTTTCCTCAATTTCGCCAATTCGATCACTTCATCCTTGATTATAATATCCTTGGTGTTCAGTGTCCATGTCTCACAACCATAGAGTAAGACAGGGATCACCAGTGACTTGAAGATCCGAATCTTTGTCCGTCTGCACAGGTATCGACAACGCCAAATACTCGTGTTGAGCGAATCCATAACGCCGTGGGCCAGGCCAATCCGCCGTGTGACTTCTTGGCTCGACCCACCATCGTTATGCACTAAACTATCAAGGTATGTGAAGTTTTTCAAGATTTCAATGTCCTCGCCACACGCATGGACAGACTGTACTCTTTCATCCAGTATGCCTCCAAACACTTGGACCTTGGTCTTGGCCCAGAAAACCTAAAGTCCCAAGGGCTTCACCTCCTCGTGCAGTGCCTCTAGAGCCATTACCAGAACCTCCAGTGACTCAGCGAAGATTGCTGCATCATCAGCAAAAACAAGATCTGTAATCTCAGTGTTGCCGACAGATGCTCCACAATGACTTTGTTCCACAACTCTGCTTAGTACCCAATCCATGCATGTATTGAAAAGTGATGGAGCAAGCATACAGCCCTGCCTCACAACTGTATTCACAGGCGAAGCGCTGGGATACGGTCAGTTGTTGACTTAACGGGCGTGAACTAAGGATATTATAAGCAAGGATGAAGTGATCGAATTGGTGAATTGGTGTTCATGCCGTCAGTGCACACTAGGGGGCAGCATCAGTGGAGAGTAGTAAAGGGGAGGGGGACCCCTGGTCCCAGCCAGCTGTTGACGCCACACAGCGGCAACGCTCCACCGGCACCACCACATTTAAAATGTCCCCACGCACAGCAACAACAAGGAACAGTTCTTGCTGCTTTTGTGACGAAAATTCAGCAACTTGTCCACGGATGCGCCTTCATCTGTTCCCTAGAAACACTAGAAGGTATGTAGTGATAGATAATGATAAGATAAGTCAATATGACACATTTAAATAAAAAGCCATTCTATATAACGGAGTCTGCCTCAGTGAGTAAACGTTAGATAAATATCGTTAAAACATTTACAAATCTAGCCTAACCTTATCCAGATTGTTCTAAAGTATGTGACATATTGACTGGTTTTATTGTTGAGTTGAATTTTATTGGCGCTGACACACATTTCACTTGTAGACGAATGCAGTGGCTCCAACGCAAGCTGACTGGAAAGACCACCACCCTGTTGTTACCATGGGCGAGGCGACACGTGGAGCAGCGAGCCTCCCTCCCTTCCTCCCTGCCTGCCTCCCTCGCGTTTAGCACATGGCAGCAGTAGCAACAACACATTGTGGGTCCCATTCTGGCCCAGGGCAGGCGACGAGCCAGCACTAGGTAGGAGCTGCAGGGCCACTGGGCCATATAAAAGTGCACCCTGACACACACTTAGTTGTGCAGGGTCTTCAATAGTGTGTGTGTTCTATCAATAATTTTATGTGAATGCAATGATTATTCTTGTCACAACATTGCAAGTATGAAATTCAATGCTCAGAAGGCATTAAAATTTTGTTTACAGTTTGAGAATTAATCTAGTCATTATGGCTATTAACTTTATGGAACCGATATTACACAATAAAATATATTAATCTATATGTATATGTATCAATGTACCTATGAATGAGTACGACTATGAATGAATACGACTAATATAAAAGGAGGGCGAAAAATTAAGCAAAACAATATAAACATCCCTTGTGAAACAGAGAAAATGGGTTCCATTCTCTATCTTTTAGCTTCCGTCAGTGGCCACTGTGGCGCCATGACCTTTCTTCCAAGGTATTCACGGCTTGGTATCCTTAGAGAATCCTTGGTGGCCACTGTGGCGCCTTGATCTTTCCTCCAAGGTATAATTCACGGCTTAGTATCCTTCTTAGAGAATCCTTGGCATGAACCCTGACTTTGAACAAGACAAGTTTTTATTTGATTGGAAAACACCAATCAATATGCTGTGTCTCGAGAATGAGCAAATATAGGGTGGGGAAATTCCATCTCTGGCTGTCTACGCTCATCGGATGAGAGAGAGAGAGAGAGAGAGAGAGAGAGTGTTGCTATCATAATTTCAATTAATGAAATACATTTAAATTCCTTTTTTTTATATGTTTTTTTATCAAAGAGATTTTATCTATTACTGAGCAATAAAGAAACATAAATTTTATAAGTTGGTAGGTAAGAAACTATTGCACCAGCGACCTCTACTGGCATCAGTGCGTGAGAGTAAGCCGGAATTCCGTAGATAGACCTCCACTCATTATTACAAGCAAGTCAGGCGAAATACATCTGGCTTCTCCACATACAGGCAAGCGTGTGGCTAGTAACAATCATCCTGCAGGTATTTATTAAGGGTAGAATACTGATCCAGGAATTGTAATGTAATCCAAGGCGTTGCTTGTGAATCTGTGGTGTTTCTGGTGCCTTGTTATGATTTGTTTGGTAGATTATAGTTCATTGGGTTTCAAGGTTCTATTTGTTTGTGGTTAAGAAAAGGTAATAAGGTAAAATGCAGCTATTGATGTTAGTTTCCTTATGGCGGACAGTATCTTTGTGGTGAAAATGTATGTTTTGAATGAGTCGATATTCTCTCTCTCTCTCTCTCTCTCTCTCTCTCTCTCTCTCTCTCTCTCTCTCTGTGTGTGTGTGTGTGTGTGTGTGTGTGTGTGTGTAGTATTATATATATATATATATATATATATATATATATATATATATATATATATATATATATATATATATATACACACACACACACACACACACACACACCAATAATCCATGGCAAATTCAGTGGGGGATTGGCTATTGGTTTGGTTACATTAAAGTTATCAATCCATTGCCAGGATAAAAGGGCTGATGAAATTTTGTTAAAGGTACAGAAAGTCTTCAGTTGGGTATTAAGTAATAAAAAAAAAAATGCATTAATGGTTGTATTTTGATGCCGAGAAGACAAAGGGAACACTCCAGCCTGCTGAAACTGTTATGGAAAATTCTGTAAATCTGAAAAGTCCCTACACTCGTGTTTTTCACATATACAGGCATTGATGCATTCTAATTAAACTAAACCTATGCTAACACCTAACCTACTCTAACCTATTGAAAACCCACTGATGCATACTTATTGTGCTTTATAAAGTTTGCTGACCTCATGAGAGGGGCCTTGACAAAAACTTGAAATAATTATAAATATTGAATGAGTAATTTCCCACAGAAAGTGTAGATATAGAAGAAAAGTGTCTTGGAATAATGTATGTATACATATCTCTGGTTTACTCCTTTGTATCTGACAGCTTTCTCCATCAAAATTTTACCTTCCAGTGGTAACCAGTCCCAATTTGGGGGAATTTTTTTTTTATGTTTTTGATAATCTAGGGAATATACAACAAGTTTGGGGGTAATTTTTTCTATTTGTTGTTTTGAGTGATTTTTCTTTGATTTGGATTGAGTGAGTGGGTGTTTTATTCATCATCTATCATCTTAAGTTGTTTCAACCAGGGACAGACAAACCATTAGGTAAAGCTAGGGCCCTAAATTTTAGTTAATACAGTTATTACTAATTTGTTGTTTTGTGTGTTATCTTCTCATTTCTGAGGGCTCCATTCATACCTTTGCCTTCAGCTTCAAGTTTTCTAAAACCACCCCTGGTTTTGACGTGCTAGTGTCTTTCTACCAGGTGAACTCAAGATGGGGCACCGTGTCCGTTGTTTCTTTGACATTGAGATTGATGGCATCCCATCAGGCCGTGTCATCTTTGAGCTGTTCAGTGATGCATGCCCCAAGACGTGTGAGAACTTCAGAGCTCTGTGCACAGGTGGGTTTTAAGAACATTAGGGAAGTTATTTACTGTAAACTTTGAAATGACCTACCTGCTTCTGTATTTCTCTCTCTCTTTGGCCTGAACTCATTTAAGAGGGAAGTTTCAGGACATTTATTCCTTTCTTTTAGCTAATTCTCTCTTACCTGATTAGGGATTGGCATCTAAGTATGCCTCCTTTGTTGTTTCATGTTGCCCTTTATATACCTGATTTCCAATCTTACACACAAAAATAAGAAAGATGAGAAGCCTGAATACTTTGTTCCATTCTTCCATTTACTCTTTGTTTTTACCCAGTTGTTTTAAAATACAATATTTGCCTTTCAGGGGAGATGGGGAATGGAGCCACCACTGAAAAGCCCCTGCATTACCGAGGGGTCAAGTTTCATAGAGTTATCAAGGATTTCATGATTCAGGCTGGTGATTTCTCAGCTGGGAATGGAACAGGAGGGGAGTCCATCTATGGGGGCCAGTTTGAAGGTGAGTTTGTCAAGCTGTGTATAGTTAGACCTTTATTTCATTGATTTTTGGAGTGTTTTGTGCCTTAAGCCTAGTTAAGGTACCTCTTGTTTTACGCTTGTTCGTTTTGTGTTTTTAAATTTACACAGGGTCCTAAATCCCCTCCAAAAAACATATCATTTACGTTGTTTTTTTTTTTTTTTTTTTTTTTTTTTTTTTTTTTCACTTATATACAGTATTTCGTCGAGTGAGCAACAGATGTCTCACATGAGTTCTTGTACGCCACCCAAACAACAACATTTACACAATCACACTTCTGTACAATATACAGTACTCGTCAAAAATATGCGACCACCTTCCTACGTGGTCGTGTATTTATGGCGAAAAATAGGATGGTGTTTATGAGGGTGAAGTGATATTAGACAGAAATACACGACCACCCTATGACATCAGACCATCCCGTCACTACAAGCTTGAGCTAGCAGGAAGTCGTCAGTGTGCCTCTGGCTGTCACATGGAGAGATTGTCTGTTGTGTGTTGCTCCCATAATCGACCCTGCTTCACGTAAGTTTTTTTGTGGTTTGAGTGCATTATCACCATACTATGTCGAATTCTAAGGATTTGACTAGTGAGACAGTTGCTCAGATTGTTGGTCTGAAGGTGGCAGGCCATTCAATAACTGAAATCTGCCGGCTTACTGGTGTGGGGCGTACTAGTGTTAAGAAGTACTCACGTCTGTTTCGTGAGGGTGGCAGTGACAAACTCCCAAAGAAGAAACCTCGCTCTGGCCGTCCACGAAAGATCTCCAAACGTGCTACAAACATTTTAAAACGAACCATAGAGGCCACAGCTTCGACCACAGCAAGGAAGTTGAAAGAAGAAAATGCTGGGGCCTTCCAAGAGGTGTCTGTACGAACAGTGTCACGTCGCTTGTATGAGTTAGGCTACAAGAGTCACAAGCCTACTAAGAAGCCTCTCCTTAGCAAGTTGCAGAAGGGCAAGCGAATTAAATTTGCTCGTAAATACGGACAGTGGGATGATGACGATTGGCTGTCAGTGTTATGGTCAGATGAGGCCACTTTTAATGTGACATGTAACAGGAATGCCAGAGTGTACCGCCGACGTGGCAGTGATCCTCTCGACCCCCGCTATCTTGAAAGCACAGTGAAACACCCAGATTCACTTATGGTTTGGGGCTGCTTTTCTGGCCTTGGACTTGGCAAGTTAGTGGTACTTCCTAAGAACCTCAAAGTAAATGCAAATGTGTATTTAGAGCTCTTGGCTGACCATTTGCCAGAGTGTTTTGACATGTGCAGTGCCAAAGTATTCCAGCAGGATGGTGCACCAGCCCACACTGCCAAATCTGTGACACAGTGGCTCAGAGACTGTGAGGTACCCTTTATTGATGACTGGCCAGGTAACAGCCCTGATATAAACCCAATAGAAAATCTTTGGGCCATCATAAAGAAGGATTTACAAGGAAAAGACGTGAGTTCGGTTCCACGGCTAGAGGTTGAAATACGTGAGTGTTGGGAGAACATACAGGCAGATACCCTCAGGAACTTGGCTCTATCTCTTCCAAATCGACTGAAAAGTGTCATTAAGAGGAAGGGTGGACCAACAAAGTACTAATACTACAGGAAAACATTGTTTTTTTATTTTATTTCTATTGTGACATTGTTTGAGGTTGTGGTCGTAGGTGGGTGGTCGCATATTTTTGACTAGTACTGTATATATATATATATATATATATATATATATATATATATATATATATATATATATATATATATATATACATACACACATATATAGGTGCCCTCAGTCGATTACACTATTATCGTGGCAAAATTCACTGACCATAATATGCACAATTCCAGGTATAACTGAGCTCCAAATGACAGGAATATTCATTATTTCCTTTTCGTGATGAGTTCTAATTGTCACAGGTTTATTACTGAAGCAATACTGCACACTTTGGAGCCATGATATAATAGGCTTGGTTAGTTATTCTCATTACCACCCTGTCATGTAGTACAGTAAAATCCCTCTCATCCGGCATCAACGGGACCGCCGACATGCCAGATACCAGAAGTTGCTGGATACTTGAATAGAAGTGAAATTATGTCCACAATCACCACCCTACACTCGCACATATTATAAAAAAGATCAGCTGATCGCCGTGCCGTGCGTTGCCACCCGCGCTGCCACTTCACACTCACCAACACACAATACTACTGTACTAACATTCTCTTTAATACTTTCCTCTTATAAATAAGTTGTTACAAAAATCATGTATACACTTATTTGCTTTATTCAATATTAGCCAACATGTATAGCATCGCCCATCTTCTTTCTTAGCTAAATCAAGCCCTTTCTCTTATAGCATTGGGCCTGTAATTGTGACTCCTTCTGATCTTTTCAAGCTGAACCACTCGTATAACACTTTGTCCATCATTTCACCACGATGATACTGCAGTGTGTGACGATTTTCCGCTGCCTTTGGGGTGTCGGTGGCTTTCATGTAATCCAGCAACTTTTTCGTTTGCGATTTAATGTCATAAATAGTTGATGAACCCACACCATATTCCACCATTAGTTGCTGTCTCCTTTAACCTCTCTCTAATCGTCGACAAATGTCTACCTTATGCTTAAGTATAAGCACAACACGCTTCATCTTTTCTACAACTTTAGGCATGATGAAGGCGTCCGGCAATAAACAGTGCACACGCAGGACAGAGTCACTGAGTAAACACAGTGCAGTGGGCCGTGAGTGGCATGAAGCAGTGCGCTCTGGTGTCAAGGGGAAAAAGTATGCCTCGCGTGGGAATTTTAATTGATTTTATTACACATATTGATTTTTTATTGATTTTAAGGCTCGGGGAAAAATGTGCCGGATACTTGAATGCTTGATAAGAGGGATTTTTACTGTATTAATTTTGTAATGAGATTAGCTGTGAAGGCTATGATTGCCTAGCTTGACGTAAAGTATTTATCGACACTAAGGTTTCTGTTAGCCCAGTTGGCAACTGATTTTTATTATCATGTGGGTGGTGCGCTGATGTAAACATGACTCGAAGTTGCCAACACAGTAAGCATCTGTCAAACTGTCTTGGAACCTATAGAATTTGTACATATATATTTAAATACACACACACACGTATGTGTGGGTGTGTGTGTGTGTGTATATATATATATATATATATATATATATATATATATATATACACATATATACATATATACATATATATGAAGGCCCCAGAACCATAGGGACTCAAGCACCATTTTTTAAAAACTGAGAAAAATGCGTCTAAAGTCTATAAACGATAACTCCACTTCTAAGAAAGATATTGATTTCAACTAAGTTTCAGACAATAGCCCTGCTCTTCAGAATTTTTTTGGCCAAGAATGAAAGAAAATATATGGTGCATTTGAGTGCTAGCATGTAAAATGTATCCCCACCCTCAAGTTTCCATACAATTCATTGCATGACCTCTAATATAAACCTGACAAAATTTTTTAATGAAATAAATAATTATTTTTTTACACTTTCCTTGTGTCACAATAACAAAAAGTGGATATTATAGCAATAATAATAATGATACATTAAGCTGCATTAGGAATTGCATCACAGGGTAAATGTAAGAAAAATAGAACATAAAAGTATTGGTACATAGTACAGTACAATAGTTACTAAAAGATGTTAGGAATTTAACTAGGCAAAAATAAAACCAGTATAATGCTTGTAAATAAAACAAGTATAATGCTTACAAATAAGAATACATACGAATAAATATATTTAATAATAAATAAATAAATAGTAATGTTTCCTTTATAAATGAGACATGTAAAATCAAATAGCTAATTAAGTAGTTGAAGTTTACGGGAATATAAGACAGAGGGCGTTGGTGGCGCGGTATATAAATCATGACCGGCGTTCCTCACGTTAGAGTCTCGTCAGTTTCACGTCCGTAACAAGTCAGTCTACCTCCACTACACTACCTTACTGCTCCGACTTACTATATTCAGGCCACTCAAGAGAACTTTTTACCTTGAAACCGCCAACTTCTGCTACCTCAGCTAAGTAGTATTATATTTTAGATCATAGATGTGCTAGGCAATTTTGTTGCAACAACTTTGAGCCGTAGGCATGTCTGTGTGATTGAAATAAGTGCTGCTTGGCTGGTTATGGCAGCCCTGTAACCACTGTCTAGTGCAGGTGAGGGTGGTTTCCTCGTCTATGATTCTCTTGGGTGTTTAATTATTGTGAAGGGTAACTGTTAATTTTTACTTTTTCACAATATATTTTCAAGGCAAAAAATAATTCATTAATAATTCATAATTATTCTATATTCTTGTTTTATTTACAAGCACCATCGGGAATAAGCCTCCCAACAATATTCCTAATCATAATCATGCCAGAAATTAGTAGTCAATCCTTTGTGGCAGTGGCCTTATTCAATTGAATAGCCAGTGACAACGATTGGGCTGACTAATTGAAATAATTCTAAATTGAAAACAAAATTTAATTGCCCTTAGTTTTTTAAATTAATTATTTTATTTATACCTTTAATTACACTGTAAAGAACCATGCCTCCTAAGGAAGACAGAGAAGCTATGGAAACTATAAAAAATCTTAGAACAGGTAGGGGTGTATATAGAAGAAAAACTACACTCTTACTGAAATAAATGAAAGAAATGAAGAATAAAAATTCTTTGTCAGACTCTTTTACTAATAATTTGAGAAGTAAAATAGATAAAGAGATGAATCAGGTTCAGCAATTTAATGAAAAAATAAATGATGTAATGGTCCAGAGTGAATTGGAGAGTGTGGATGAAAGTTTCTATGTTTCAGAAGTTGAAGACCAAATCAAATATGATGTGGATATAGAAATTGAATTAGATCAATATGCAGTAACTAACCAGAATCAAGCTTCAGGAATGTCAGGAGTTGCACAAAGTAATGTAACCTCTCAAGATTTAATAAACCTAATGTCACAAATGTCTGTTGGTGAAGGAAGACCACCTCCTTTAAATTGTGGCACATTTACAGGCAAGGAAAAAGACAAATTTGCATTCAATACTTTTTTAAGTCAATTTAACAATGTCATTGGATCTAGAAAGCAGCTAACTGATGCAACTAAACTAGCCTATTTAATTGGTTATCTGAGGGATTATGCCCTCTATGTAGTTAAACATCTGTCTATCACTGACACAAACTATGATATTGCTATTCAGATGCTCAAGAATGAGTTTCTGGACAAAGAATTTATGGTAGATGAAACTTATAAGAATATCCTTAAGGCTTACCCTAATACCACCTTTGATCCAGAATATTCTTCTGTTAAAATCTATTTAAATGAAATGAGATCTTATTTGTCAGATTTGAAAACCCATGGATTTGACTTTCTGGAATCAGGAACTGCTGGTCATTCCCTCATTAGCCATATCATTTTTAATAAACTTCCTGTGGTAGTGAAAAAGGAATTCATTCATGTATTAGACAAGAATTACCCTAGCATAACTGAAATACTAGATAATTACCATAGAGTCATCACTACCTTAAGTAAAACTTCTTCTGTAAGACCAAAGACTTTTGGTAAAGCCAGCTATAAGCCACATCATACTGATTTCAAACCTTCCAAAACTTTTCGAGAAATTGAAGGGTTTAAAGGAACACTTCAAAACTTTAAGAATACCTCCTCTAAATTCACTTGCAAATTATGTGGAGGGCATGGACATTCCTTAGGCCAATGCAATAACTTCACTAATTATGAAGCTAAGATAGCCAGGTTAAATGAGCTTTCCTTGTGTACCAGATGTGCTGGCTCTGGGCACAATGAGCATAATTGTTTCGGAAAGCAAGGTAAACTCAGATATGAGTGCAGAAACTGCCATGTTAAAGAACACATAACTCCTCTATGCCCATCTGCTCTTAAAGAAGACAAATTTAAATATCAAATGCAGACAAATGTTAGCCTATGTTTGGCTCAGAGAAGTTTTGATTCATGCCATATGCTTCCAACCATGACCTTAACCCTAAAGAATGGCAAAATGATGAGACAAGTTAGGTGCCTAGTAGATACTGGTAGCCAAAGATCATATATCTCGGAGTCTGTAGCACAAGACCTGTGTCCTAATGTAAGTGAACTGTTTTCTTTGGAATGTGATGTGAGTACATACATCGGAGAAGAAACTAAGGTTTTCAAGCAAATGAGTACAGGGATCAAGTTACATGATCGCATTGCCTTCGTTCCTCTATTGGTAGACAAGACCTTAGATATTAAATTTTATGTCCCTGGAATGAATGCAGTCATAAATAAATTCAAACTGAATAACATGAAATTGCTAGATGACTATTTCTATGAACCTGTAAATCATGAACACATCCAGGTGGATATGCTGTTGGGAATAGATGTTTTACAAAACATGACATCTGTATCATGGCAGGAAAAATTAGGTGGCAGTTGTTTAGTAATGCACAATAAAGCAGCACCTATAGGTAATGTCTTCAACTTTCTAGCCCCTGCAGAGAGACAGTTTGTAATGCGACTTCTAGCCAAAAAAGATGAAGCTAAATTATGCAGTAAAACTAAGACCATGGTTAATGCAGTGATGGATCCTTTAAAGTCATACTATAACCCATTGGAACATTTATTAGAGGATACAGATGTAGAAAACGGACTAGAACACCTTTTCAGCTTCGAATCAATGGGAATAAAAACCACTGAAGCAGATTTAGTCTCCCTTGAGAGTGAGCAAATAAAGAAGTTTGAGGAAGGAATTTCTTTCAAAGATGGTCATTATAATGTGGAACTGCCATGGTATCAAGATAAAATAGAATCTGTGCCATCTAATCATTTTGTTGCTTTAAAGGTGCTGGATAGGACTTTGGATTACTTAAAAAGAAAAAATTTACTGGAAAATTATCAGGCTGTATTTGATCAACAGTTGGATGATGGCATAATAGAAGAAATTGAAGTAAAACCTGCACAGTATGATGAAAAGATCTGGATCCCTCATAGACCAGTCATCAAAATGGAAGAACAGGTTACCACTAAGATCAGGCCTGTCTTCAATTGCTCTTTGAAAACAAACAAAGATTTACCATCCTTGAATGAGGCTGCTTACCCAGGTGTTGATCTTATGAACAGCATTCTTCAATTACTTTTTTATTTTCGAACCAATAAGTTGGTCATGTTAAGTGATGTCAAACAAGCCTTTCTAATGATCAAATTAAAGGATGAAGTAGACCAAAATAGATTTTGTTTCTTTTGGAAGAGAGGAAATAAGTTAGTAACTTACAGGTTCAAGACTATAGTTTTTGGATTTACATCTTCTCCTTTCATGTTACATTATGTAATGAGACACCATGCTAATACCTTTCCTGATGACAAATTGAGTAAAATTTTGGCTAATAATTTTTATGTGGACAATTTGATTGTGACAGGAAATGAAACTAATGAAATGCAAGAGTTGTATCATCTGGCATATGAGAGAATGAAAGCAGGTGGATTTACCTTGAGATCTTGGAATTCTAATTCAACTGAATTGAGAACCCAAATGGCTAATGATGGAAGGTTAGTAGAACATACTAGTGAGGAAGAGAAGGTTTTAGGATATAGATATAATGTCCAGCAAGATTCAATGAACATTGCTCTTTGTAAAATAGATCCTGAAGCAAATACTAAAAGAAAAATCCTATCTCAAACATCCAAATTATTTGATCCCTTAAATTTCACTCTTCCTGTGACCATAAGAGGTAAACTTTTGATGAGAAAAATATGGAAGTTAGAAAAAGGTTGGGATGACACCCTGCCTGATGAAATTTGCAGTGAAATGAAAAAATTAAGTAGAGATTTAGAAATGCTGTCTGAAGTGACTTTCCCAAGACAAGCCTTAAATGAACAGAATTCATATGGGCTACATATATTTTGTGATAGTTCTGCTGAAGCATATGGGTTTGTGGCCTATGCTTTAGATGGAGAGGGTAAAAGCACATACCTACATTCTAAGTCAAAAGTAGCTCCACTAAATAAAGGAAAGGAGCATAGTATTCCTACACTAGAACTTATGACAGTAATATTAGCCTTAAAATGTTTATCTACTACTTTAGAGGCTTATAATAACATTCAAATTCAGTTTGTTAATATTTGTGTGGATGCTCAGGTGGTGTTAAACTGGCTTTTGACCAAGGACACTAAAGTAAAATCTAAATTCCTAAAAAACAGAGTGTCGGAAGCTGAAGGACTGAAGTCTGAAATAAATAAGAAATTCAAAATGCCTGTAGCATACCACTATGTAAACACTGAACATAACCCTGCAGACTTAATTACCAAGGGTTTGACCTATAGCAAATATTTAGAAAAAATAAAGTTCTGGCTGGAAGGACGTCAGTGGTTGACTAATGATTACCAACTGTGGCCTCAATATCCTCTGTTGAGCATAGCACCTTCCCTAAAGAGTAAAATATGCACTGCTTGTACCTCTCAAACTCCTAAAATAAATACAGGAATACTTAATATAAATAAATATTCATCTTATGAGGACTTGTTGAAGTGCACCACCTACCTATTTAAATTTCTAAGTAAAATAAAGGATTGTAACCCAAAAAAGAAGGCCTTAGAATACTGGGTTAAGGTTGCTCAGACAGAATGCTACCAAGATGAATTAAAATTTTTGCAGAACCCAAGTCATGAAAATGAAAGAAATATCCCACTTCTGGTATCTAACCTTAACTTATTCCTTGATGACAGAGGCATTATAAGATCCAGAGGTAGAATTAGCAAATGCCAATATTTTAAATATGAAATACACCATCCTGTGTTACTCCCTAAGGATCACAGGTTAACTAAACTCATAATAAATGATTGTCATAATAAAATGCAGCACTTAGGCATAGGAACTACATTGAATTATTTAAGGGAACAAGGGTACTGGATACCCAAGGGTAGAATGGCTGTGAAGCAGGTATTGAGCACATGCCATATATGTAAGAAGTACAATGCCTTAGCATTTAAATATCCCAAATTTACAGACATGCCCAAGCATCAAATGAACCTGGTTATACCTTTTCAGCATGTCGGGGTGGATTATACAGGCCATTTTTGGGTCAGAGATGAAAATAGTGGTCACTCGGTTAAGGTTTATGTCCTGATTTTCACATGCCTTAACATTAGAGCTGTCCACTTCGAATTATTACCCGACATGTCCACTAAGAATTTTTTGTTAGCCTTCCATAGATTTTGCAACCGCTACTCTATTCCACATTACTTGTACAGTGATAATGCCAAAGCTTTTCTGAAGGGTGGCAATATATTAGAAAGTTCCCTTCAGTCCAAAGAAGTACAGGAAGAGCTGGAAAAGATTAATATCAAGCATGTAAAAATTCCCTTGTACTCTGCATGGATTGGTGCTGCATGGGAAAGATTAATAAGGGTGCTTAAGACCTGTCTGTATAAGGTAGTAGGAAGGGCTAAGTTAACATAATATTTTTAGATGTTGACTTCTCTATCTAACATCCAACTAGCCATAAATTCTAGACCTTTAACATACCGGTCCACTTCTGAGAGCTTGGAGTTCATAACACCTAACTCCTTCCTGAAACTTCATGGGGACTCATCTCTGGTACTGAGGGGGGGTAATGGTGAAATATGGGTGGACGACCAAAGCCAGCCCTCCTTAGAAAAGACCATAGAAGAACAAGAACTAGTCCTTGAAAGTTTTAAAAAATTGTGGTACGAAAGTTATCTCCTCAGCCTGAGAGAACACAGCAGAAACCTATACCAGTGCTCTTGGGAAAATAAAATTAAAGAAGGGGATATCGTACTAATAAGATCATTAAATAAACCCAGACCCTTCTGGTTAATGGGCAGAGTATTGCAAACAATGAAAGGGCTTGATGGCAAAATAAGAACAGTTCAACTTAAACAAAGTAATGGTGCAGTAGAATTTCACTCAATATGTAATCTCTATCCCCTTGAACTTACCATAACTCATGCTGGTAGAGATTCAAATAGGGCCAAAGAAGACACCCCTAATGATGTAACCCCAGTCCGGAACGGCGGTGACAATCTCAGGGGGGCCCAGGCCAAAAAGGAAGGCTACTGATAGATTTAATAAGATGCTTAGGGATGATTTAGAGTACTTGTAAAGATAAATTTCTGCTACATCCATGAAGGTGAGGACTTCTAGGATTTAAGTTCAAGTGTTAGTAAAAAATGCTACACCTTCACTGAAGGTGAGGATGTTAGCAAAAAATGCTACACCTTCACTGAAGGTGAGGATATGAGGAAAATGCAACACCTTCCCTAAAGGTGATGCAATTAATAGTATTAAGGTATTAGCTTAAGGTGGGGATAAGGTTTAAATTTAAGACTAGGTTAAGGTGAGATAAAGTAGGTTAGGATAAAATGCTACACCTTTCCTAAAGGTGAGGATTTTGGTAGGGGCAAGACTATTTGGATGAGATGAGCAGCGATCTCAACCTCCCCGAGTTGCATTTCCATCTTTTTCTCTCTCTCTCTTACTACAGTAAATCCCCATTTCATCTCTTTATTTAAAATAAATAAACAGATAAATTGACCACCAGAGTAGTTACCTAATTGCGATTTGGGAAATCGCAATCTCCTCTGGGGAATATGTTAGGAATTTAACTAGGCAAAAATAAAACCAGTATAATGCTTGTAAATAAAACAAGTATAATGCTTACAAATAAGAATATATACGAATAAATATATTTAATAATAAATAAATAAATAGTAATGTTTCCTTAATAAATGAGACATGTAAAATCAAATAGCTCATTAAGTAGTTGAAGTTTACGGGAATATAAGACAGAGGGCGTTGGTG
>CM035195.1:11963313-11982398 GCA_020233015.1 Callinectes sapidus | reverse complement strand
TTTTGACCAAGGACACTAAAGTAAAATCTAAATTCCTAAAAAACAGAGTCTCGGAAGCTGAAGGACTGAAGTCTGAAATAACTAAGAAATTCAAAATGCCTGTAGCATACCACTATGTAAACACTGAACATAACCCTGCAGACTTAATTACCAAGGGTTTGACCTATAGCAAATATTTAGAAAAAAAAAAGTTCTGGCTGGAAGGACGTCAGTGGTTGACTAATGATTACCAACTGTGGCCTCAATATCCTCTGTTGAGCATAGCACCTTCCCTAAAGAGTAAAATATGCACTGCTTGTACCTCTCAAACTCCTAAAATAAATACAGGAATACTTAATATAAATAAATATTCATCTTATGAGGACTTGTTGAAGTGCACCACCTACCTATTTAAATTTCTAAGTAAAATAACGGATTGTAACCCAAAAAAGAAGGCCTTAGAATACTGGGTTAAGGTTGCTCAGACAGAATGCTATCAAGATGAATTAAAATTTTTGCAGAACCCAAGTCATGAAAATGAAAGAAATATCCCACTTCTGGTATCTAACCTTAACTTATTCCTTGATGACAGAGGCATTATAAGATCCAGAGGTAGAATTAGCAAATGCCAATATTTTAAATCTGAAATACACCATCCTGTGTTACTCCCTAAGGATCACAGGTTAACTAAACTCATAATAAATGATTGTCATAATAAAATGCAGCATTTAGGTATAGGAACTACATTGAATTATTTACGGGAACAAGGGTACTGGATACCCAAGGGTAGAATGGCTGTGAAGCAGGTATTGAGCACATGCCATATATGTAAGAAGTACAATGCCTGAGCATTTAAATATCCCAAATTTACAGACATGCCCAAGCATCAAATGAACCTGGTTAAACCTTTTCAGCATGTCGGGGTGTATTATACAGGCCATTTTTGGGTCAGAGATGAAAATAGTGGTCACTCGGTTAAGGTTTATGTCCTGATTTTCACATGCCTTAACATTAGAGCTGTCCACTTTGAATTATTACCCGACATGTCCACTAAGAATTTTTTGTTAGCCTTCCATAGATTTTGCAACCGCTACTCTATTCCACATTACTTGTACAGTGATAATGCCAAAGCTTTTCTGAAGGGTGGCAATATATTAGAAAGTTCCCTTCAGTCCAAAGAATTACAGGAAGAGCTGGAAAAGATTAATATCAAGCATGTAAAAATTCCCTTGTACTCTGCATGGATTGGTGCTGCATGGGAAAGATTAATAAGGGTGCTTAAGACCTGTCTGTATAAGGTAGTAGGAAGGGCTAAGTTAACATATTTTGAGATGTTTACTTCTCTATCTAACATCCAACTAGCCATAAATTCTAGACCTTTAACATACCGGTCCAGTTCTGAGAGCTTGGAGTTCATAACACCTAACTCCTTCCTGAAACTTCAGGGGGACTCATCTCTGGTACTGAGGGGGGGTAATGGTGAAATATGGGTGGATGACCAAAGCCAGCCCTCCTTAGAAAAGACCATAGAGGAACAAGAACTAGTCCTTGAAAGTTTAAAAAATTGTGGTACGAAAGTTATCTCCTCAGCCTGAGAGAACACAGCAGAAACCTATACCAGTGCTCTTGGGAAAATAAAATTAAAGAAGGGGATATCGTACTAATAAGATCATTAAATAAACCCAGAACCTTCTGGTTAATGGGCAGAGTATTGCAAACAATGAAAGGGCTTGATGGCAAAATAATAACAGTTCAACTTAAACAAAGTAATGGTGCAGTAGAATTTCACTCAATATGTAATCTCTATCCCCTTGAACTTACCATAACTCATGCTGGTAGAGATTCAAATAGTGCCAAAGAAGACACCCCTAATGATGTAACCCCAGTCCGGAACGGCGGTGACAATCTCAGGGGGGCCAGGCCAAAAAGGAAGGCTACTGATAGATTGAATATGATGCTTAGGGATGATTTAGAGTACTTGTAAATATGATGCTTAGGGATGATTTAGAGTTCTTGTAAATAGAAATTTCTGCTACACCCATGAAGGTGAGGACTTCTAGGATTTAAGTTCAAGTGTTAGTAAAAAATGCTACACCTTCACTAAAGGTGAGGATGTTAGGAAAAAATGCTACACCTTCACTGAAGGTGAGGATATGAGGAAAATGCAACACCTTCACTAAAGGTGATGCAATTAATAGTATTAAGGTATTAGCTTAAGGTGGGGATAAGGTTTAAATTTAAGACTAGGTTAAGGTGAGATAAAGTAGGTTAGGATAAAATGCTACACCTTTCCTAAAGGTGAGGATTTTGGTAGGGGCAAGACTATTTGGATGAGATGAGCAGCGATCTCAACCTCCCCGAGTTGCATTTCCATCTTTTTCTCTCTCTCTCTTACTACAGTAAATCCCCATTTCATCTCTTTATTTAAAATAAATAAACAGATAAATTGACCACCAGAGTAGTTACCTAATTGCGATTTGGGAAATCGCAATCTCCTCTGGGGAATATGTTAGGAATTTAACTAGGCAAAAATAAAACCAGTATAATGCTTGTAAATAAAACAAGTATAATGCTTACAAATAAGAATACATACGAATAAATATATTTAATAATAAATAAATAAATAGTAATGTTTCCTTTATAAATGAGACATGTAAAATCAAATAGCTAATTAAGTAGTTGAAGTTTACGGGAATATAAGACAGAGGGCGTTGGTGGTGCGGTAGGCCACTCAAGAGAACTTTTTACCTTGAAACCGCCAACTTCTGCTACCTCAGCTAAGTAGTATTATATTTTAGAACATAGATGTGCTATGCAAATTTTGTTGCAACAACTTTGAGCCGTAGGCATGTCTGTGTGATTGAAATAAGTGCTGCTTGGCTGGTTATGGCAGCCCTGTAACCACTGTCTAGTGCAGGTGAGGGTGGTTTCCTCGTCTATGATTCTCTTGGGTGTTTAATTATTGTGAAGGGTCACTGTTAATTTTACTTTTTTCACAATAAAGAAAGTAACAAAAATTGGAGGATGGTTTATGAGATGTTAGAGGATATCATAAAAAATAACTCAGTAATGATGGTTAAACAAAGGATTACCATGTGGAACTTGTTATTCAAAGAAAAAGACTGGATAATCTGTACTCTCTCATTATGTTGCTATACATCCGCTAAAGAAGTTGGAGGTTGGGGGGAGGGGGCGGTGAAGTTACTACTGTCATTCGTCATATTCCATGAGATTGTCGTAGCAGTGTGCTGATTGGCCCATGGTAATGCATTTCATATGGAAGAAAATGCTAATTCTACGAGATTTGCCTATGGGCTGTGTGCCGTGCGCTCTCATTGGCTGGCTACCTCCCGCTAACTTTGAGCCCCTCTGGTCCAAAACCAACGCTACCCCAGGCTCAAACGCCATACATAGAATAGTGCTTTACGTATCGATGGGTAGAGAGTACACTGGCTTCTACAAGACTTTTAACCTTATTGAAATCGGAAAACTGTGTCAGAAACAACGTAGCCAGACAGAGGAAGAGTTGCCAATTCCGGAAATATGAATATCTCAACGATTGGGGAGGCAGCGCTTGAGCCCCTATAGTTCTGGGGCCCTCATATATATACAGTCGGCGCCATTGGTTTTGGCGCCAAAATCGTGCGCCAATATCTGTGACGAATTATCAAGGACCCCCTGTATCCACCGAAGGAAAACGGCAATGGTATTGGCGCGCTAGCACGTGGTGGAGTGGGCAGAGCATAAGTCCCACACAGAGAAAGGAGGCGTCAGTTGCCCGCGGTGATTCATTGAGAGTACATTAATGTTTTTTTTGTCACGCGACCCTCGTGGTTTTCGTGCTTCTACTACCTGTGGTATCTCTTGCATTTTGGGATAATGCCACGAGGTCCAGAGCTGAGAAAGGAGCAAATTGCAGCTATATCATCACTCTGTGTGGCAGGAAAGTCCAACAAGGATATTTCGATCCAGACCGGCATAGCATTACGCAGTGTCCAGAGATGGACAAAAAAATGTCGAGATGCAGGAGGTGATGCTCCACCACTCCAGGTCAAGAGGGCTGGGAAACAGAGGAAGGTGTCTAAGAGGACTCTTAAGGTGCTTCAGCGACAGGTGGAAGCTGAACCTAGAATCACAGCTAAAGAACTGAAAGAAAAGAACCCAAAACTCCTACAACAGGTGTCTGTCAGAACAGTCCAACGTCGCCTCAAGGACGACCTCTGCCATTCTCACGGAGAAACAGAGGCAAAAACGTGTGCAGTTTTGTAAGAAGTACCTGAAGTGGGACAATGAGAAGTGGAAGAGTGTATTGTGGAGTGACAAAGCTACATTTAATGTCACTGGGAACCGAGGAGGTAAGGTGAGGCTGCGACCAGGCGCAGATCCGTACCACCCTAAGTACACGCAGGGGACAGTAAAGTACCCTGATAGTGTTATGATATGGGGTGCCTTCGGGTATCATGGCAAGGGTAAACTTGTGGTGTTGCCTAAAAACAGTACAGTTAATAAGGAACGCTATTTGGAGCTGTTGTGTGACCATCTGGAGGACTGCTTTGATGCGTGCAAGAGTGAAGTGTTCATGCAGGATGGTGCCCCTGCACACACGGCCAAATTAATCCAGGAATGGTTTGAGTTTGTGGGAGTGGACTACATAAAGGACTGGCCTGGTAATAGTCCAGACTTTAACCCAATTGAAAATCTTTGGGGACTCATAAAGCGACGGCTACGAGGGCGTAACACCTCAACTGTGCCACAGCTCGTGAAGGAGATTCAGGACATCTGAGACAACTTGGAACCTTTCATGCTCCAAAGACTTGCTGAATCTGTTCCTCGACGCCTGGAGAGCTGCCTAAAGAGGAAAGGACTCCCCACAAAGTACTAGAGGCTCATAAATATTTTTGTTTATTACTTTTTTGATTGCTACTGGGAAAAAAACGTGCCGCGCCAATACCAATGGCGCCGACTGTATATATGTATATATATATATATATATATATATATATATATATATATATATATATATATATATATATATATATATATACAGTGGTACCTCTTGATTCGAACTTAAATCGTTCTTTTTGGCTGTTCGAATTGCGAAAATTCTAATTAGGAAGCAATTTTTACCATTGAAATTAATGTAAAAACATTTAATCCATTGCAGTTGATTTTAAGTAAAAAAGAAAATAAATAAATAAATAAAATAATACTACACTCAACCCCAGCTATTACAAGAACTTGGTCCCTTAACATCGCCGCAATACCTAAGAACGCAATAGCCATTGTTAAGAAGTAATGGGAAAAAACAAAATTGGTCCTGACCCACCAGAGTGGCAACATGATTTAACAAACTGACGCCTTGTTTTCCCCTCATCTCATCATAATTCATAGATATCCTTCGCATTTTGAGAGTACAAAGTAAACACAGACATGAAACACATAAAAAATAAATACAATAACACAAAAAATAAATACAATAAATAAAAAAAAGGCATAACAAAAAACTTATTTACTTCGGTGTGAAACTCCCAAGTCCCGATGAAGACTAGACAAGCCTCCCCTTGGGTCCCTGCCTCCCTCCCATGCACTGGATACAGGAACAGATCGCATAGTATTCCTCTCTTCCCCCTCCCTCCGTCCTTATCCTCTCCCATTCGATATGCAAACAGACCGAGTAGGCTGCTTCCCCTACCCCCACTCTCTCCCTCCTCCAGCCACTCACCATCCTCTCTCCCTCCCCCCCCTCCCTCTCTCTCTTTCTTATCAAGTAGAATATATTCTCACAGCATTATTTCCAACAGGAATTATTTCAAGAAAAGTATAAATTATTGTACAAAACCGCAAATTATTGTATTATTGTAGTTTGCGCAAATGAAAATGATATTTAACAATTCATTCTTCATTGGTTGTTTTTAGTAAATAAGTTTGCCAGTGACCAGAGAAGAAGCTGCACTGAATGGGGTGGTAGGTAAGAGGTAATCAGGGTTGGGGGCCAGGATACCACGGCAACTAGGGGCCAGAGTGACTTGAAAGCCGTTCACGAGAGAGAGGTGTTCACGGCAGAGAAGTACAAGCGAGACCGGCCGACTGGCGGGAAGGCGCATCGGCTGCCACGTGTTTTTTTTGTTCGAATAGGGAGGCTGCGTTCGGATTGGAGGTCAAAATTTGTTCGCCAAATGTATTCGGATTGGGAAGTGGTCGAGTCAAAGGGTGTTCGTATCAAGAGGTACCACTGTAATGATTTTTTATTGATTTTAAGGCTCGGGGAAAAACGTGCCGGATACTCGAATGCTGGATAAGAGGGATTTTACTATATATATATATATATATATATATATATAATATATCTCTCTCTATATATAGAATTAGAGCAATATATTTATATCGAAAGAATATTCTATATAGATAGTTATATCGAGCCTATCTCTATTCTCATATCTAGATATATATATATATATATATATATATATATATGTGTGTGTGTGTGTGTATATACAGTGGTACCTCTTGATTCGAACACCCTTTGACTCAAACACTTCCCAATTCGAACACAAACACACATGGCAGCTGATGCCGCCTTCCTGCCAGTCGGCCGGTCTCACTTACACGTCTTCGCCGTGAACGCCTCTCTCTCTATTGTGACTCTGGAACGGCTTTCAAGTCACTCCGGCCCCTAGTTGCGTTGGTTACTCCAGGCCCCCAACCCTGGTCACTTTCTACCTACCACTGCAGTCAATGCAGCCTTCTACTCTGGTCACTGGCAAACTTATTTACTAATGAAGATATATTTAACACTTTAAAGTACAACCAATGAAGAATGAATTGTTAAATATCATTGTCATTTGTGCAAACTACGATAATATAATAATTTGTATTTTTATACAATAATTTATATCCAACTTCTTTCCTGTGAATACGGGAGTGAGGCAGGGATGCGTGCTTGCTCCTTCATTTTTCAACCCATGCTTGGACTAGGCAGAGTTGTGGAACGAAGTCTGTGTGGAGTATCTGTTGGCAATACTGAGATTACAGATCTTGTTTTTGCTGAAGATTCGGATCTTTAGGTCACTGGTGATCCTTATCTTACTCTATGGTTGTGAGACATGGACACTGAACATCAACCTGAAAAGGCGAATTAACGTCTTTGGTACTAGATGCCTTCGCAGGATCATGGGATACCATTGGTATGTCTGTGTTAAATCAGCAATTGTTCTGTGAGAATGAATTAAGGCCAATTACCAGCGTAGTCTGTCAATGCCAACTGCTGCTTTGTGGGCATGTGGCACATTACCTGGAAGCTGATCCTGCTTATTGGGTTGTCTCTAAAAGGGATAACTCAGCATGGAGGAGGCCAAGGGGACGCCCACAGAACTCATGGCTGTGGCAAGTCGATGCCTCCTGCTGGGAGTTACTCAGTATGGGAAGGGAGCCTGCATGGGACTCACAAGGTATGACCGCTGGGAGTGGTGCCACAGGGTAGGCATAGTGATGCGCCCCCAATATATGCTCCCCATGATTGATTGATTGATTGATTGTACTGTAACACTGCTCACTTGTTCCCACATGCACCTCTGGTCAGTTCTATGGCTTAACTTTTTTAATGTGGGAATGTATGTGTCTGCCAATGAAATACTCTGTCAAGAAGCTCTATTGTGGAGTGTAGTTGTTCTGTGTGCTGCAAAAAAGAATGATGAACCTTGTAATCAAAACATGGCTTTCACGTAGACCTCTGAAAGATAACTTCAATCAAATATTTTTTGAGGTACATGTTGTGTATGCAGCATTACTGCCAACCATCTCATTGGTTGTGTGTTATCTTAAAGTTGTTTGCACTAATATTGCAATATTCCTTATGCTTTGAGATTAATAGTATTTTCATCATCAAATTTCTCTCTCTCTCTCTCTCTCTCTCTCTCTCTCTCTCTCTCTCTCTCTCTCTCTCTCTCTCTCTCTCTCATTTTGTAATTAATAGAACATCCTTTCTTCACCGCTCAGATGAAAGCTTTGACCTTCACCATGAGGAACCTTTCTTGCTGTCTATGGCCAACAAGGGAAAGGACACCAATGGCTCTCAGTTTTTCATGTGAGTATGTCTAGTGTAAAGTGTTATATTCTCACTCTTGGTTTGATATTATGTGCCACATTAAAATTTGTTTTAGTTGGAAGTCCTCTAACCTGTTGCACTTCAATTAATTGCTGCAGAAATGCTAGAATTGAACTGACATCAAAGTTGTTTGTTGTCGGATCACATCCAGTATTGTATTATCCAGCACTTGTTCTCATCAGGGCCCTTTCTAGGTTTTTGGAGGACCACTGCAAAATGCTGTTTGTGGACCATTATTTTATGAAACTTTAGTGCAGAGATTCCAAAACTCTAGTGATCTGGTGGCATATCTTTAGCTTTAAATTGTTCAGTCTAGTGCAGTTTCAGAGGAAAATAATAATAAATTAGTAATAATAGCAGCTTTGGGGCCCATGCTGGTTTTCAGGGCCCTAAGCATCCACATAGTTTGCTTATAGCTAGAAACAGCCCTGGTTGTCATTTTACTTACACTTGATTCAATACAGAGAAGAATGACCGGAAAGGAAAATAGTGTGAGAATTGTTCCTTACAAAAAAAATACTGATTCTTATAAACTTCTTAAAGTAGCTTATATTATGTGAGATTTAGTGTCATAGATGACATAAACAAGGTGATAAATAAGATCTTGGGGTCAGCTACCATGATAGGTTGGATAGGACAAGAAATAGTGGGTTCAAGCTTGTCAGACATTTAAAAAGAGATAGGAAACAGCTAGTTCTCAAATAAAGGGGTAGATAGTAGGAAGTAACTGGTTCTTAAATTATAGAATAGATAATAGAATAGACTGTCATGCTTGTGCCCAATGAATAAGATGCTTTAAGAAATCAGACATTTATGGATGAGGTGGAAATACAAAGGCTGTCACATATGGACATAACAGGCCTTTTTTTTTTATGGAATAAGGGAGTCCAGCCAAGGGCAAAACAAAAGTTGGTTAAAAGAAAAAGGTAAGATCCCTTTATGTTCTTGTGACCTTGGAGGAGCAGAGAACTAAAGCTTTCAGGTAAATTCTCATCAGAATAATAATAAGGTTAATATTACAGTTCATCTGGCCTTGATTCTGCTGCTGTCATCACGTAAGACTGGCAGCAAGTATGGTGTGAATCTGAGTAATGTTTATGTGTGCCTCTGATACTGTTCAGGTAGAGACAAATGTGAGAAATGAGTGGTGGGAGAAACATAAGGTGAGGCAGGGCACTTCATCCCCTCAATAGAGTAGATACCCTAAATCAACTTGTGTTTTCCCACCATTCAGTTCTCACATGTGCCTTTCATAACATTTTGCAGAGTGGGAAGTATTGGGGGCAATGATCTTATGTATTTTTATAAACTTTTATCACATTTTTGTGTTCTTGAATTTACTGAAAGTGTTTGTGTGTGTGTGTGTGTGTGTGTGTGTGTGTGTGTGTGTGTGTGTATTTACCTACTTGTATTTACCTACAGTCCGCGCCAAAAGTTCGTGCGGCTGTAGATAAACACGAGTGAGCAGAAGCAAATCACCTCTACACATTAATAAAATTAATCTTGAACAATTAGTTATAGTTTAGAAGGCTTCCTTTGCGTATCAGGTACCGTTTGAAGCATTTTTAGACAGAGTGTGGCTTACGCCTTTTGTTCTTGCGAGCGATATGTAACGGTCCGTAATGTATCGTTCACTCTCAAGTGACACGCCAACGGCCGCTGATCATTTAAGATGTGATCGTTTTCCTCAGTTTTTTGGAATTATTGATTGATCGGATGCATCTCATGGAGTTGTCTGTTTTTGCAATCAAATATAAAACTCAAATAAAGCATCTGCTCCCGTAGACTTCTTTAGTGACTGAGTAATGAACTGTTGCAGCTTTATCAATGCGCTTAATTAACTGGGTCACAGCGAATTCACTGCTACAGCCTGTGCATTTCTTCCATTGCAAGTTGGAAGTGTCATCGTACATCAGACAGTACTGAGGCACCCAGCTGGTGTGTAGCCCCGGCTCGAGAAACGGTTAGTTCATGATTTTAAAAGGATAGTGTGTCCTTGACTGTCCTTGACGTGGGTCGTGCACTGCAATTCTTCTTCTCTGCTGGAAGTATGGAGCATCCCAAGCACTCGACACAAGAGCAGCTGGCAAGCATTGTGTCACTCTACAAGTCAGGGGAGGCTGTTAAAGAAATATCAAGAATTGTTGGATTGGCAGAAAGAACTGTTCAGAAGTGGATCAAGCGCTACAGAGAAGACGGCGGAGAGGAAACACCAACACACGGGAAACGTTCTGGGAGGCCGTTGAAGATCACACAACGCACTACAAATACCATCCGGCGGCAAGTGGAGGTCAAACCACGCTTGTCAGCAAAAGAAATAAAAGAAAATAACCCACTATTGCTGGCTGACGTTTCAGTTAGGACAGTCCAGCGTACTCTCCACGACAGGCTGAGATATCGCAGCTGCCGCCCGCGACGCAAACCTCTTCTAACTTCACGACAGATCAAGAACAGGATTGCTTTCTGCCGTAAATATTCAGAGTGGGATGTCAGCAAGTGGCAGCGAGTCTTATGGACTGACGAAGCCATTTTTTCTGTGGCTGGGAACAGAGGTGGTAATGTGTATCGTCGCCTTGGCAGTGACCCGTTTGATCCGCGCTACACAAGGAAGACAGAAAAATTCCCTGACAGTGTTATGGTGTGGGGTGCTTTTGGGTACTATGGTCAGGGGAATTTAGTTGTGCTGCCAAGAAACGAAAATCTTAATAAAGACAAGTACCTGGAACTCTTGTGTGACCACCTGCCTGAGTGTTTCGAGGTTTCCCAGGCTGATATTTTTATGCAGGACGGAGCGCCGTGCCACACAGCTCATTGTGTGACACAGTGGTTGCGAGACTGTGAGGTACAATACATTGATGACTGGCCAGGAAATTCCCCAGACTTTAACCCAATTGAAAACCTGTGGGCTATCATCAAGAGAAAACTCCGGCAGCACGACACAAGCAGCATCCCTCAGTTGATCGCAGCAGTGGAACACGAGTGGAGGAATATTGACCCACAGCACTTAAGGAACTTGTCAGATTCTGTTCCTAAACGCCTCAAAGAGTGCCTGAAGAACAAAGGAAGACCTCTAAAATACTAGTGACCTGTAAGTACCCAATTTCTTGGTATTAAATTATTACTAAATATTGTTGATCTAGTTGAGTCATTGTTTACATGAAGCTGCGTGTGCTGCCGCACGAACTTTTGGCGCGGACTGTAGTTGTGACATATGGGAGGGAAGCTAAGCTCATACTGTCCCGTCTCCATAACTATATTTATCCAACTTTTGCTTAAAATTGTGAATATTTCTGGCACACACCACCTCCTCTTTCAAACCATTCCATGCCTCAATGCTTCTGTGTGGGAAGCTTTACTTTTTGGTGTCTCTTCTGCAGGTGGCTGCTTTTGATTTTCTTCTATGACCTTGTTTCTCTCTCGTTCATTTCATATAAATCTCCTCTATCTATATTTTTCATTCCATTCAGCAATCTGAAGAGTATAATCATGTCTCTCTCTCTTCTCTTTTCCAATGTTGTGAGCTGCATCCTAGCTAGTCTTTCCTCATAAGGCAAATCTTGTATTTCTGGTATCATCTTGGTTGCTGCTTTCTGCACACATTCCAGTTTCTTTATGTTTCTTGTCATGAGGTGACCACATCACTGCTGCATATTCCAGCCTCAATCTTATCATAGATGTAATTATCTTCCTCATCATTTCTTTATCTTAATATGTAGATGATATTCTTATGTTTCTTAATAGGTTGAGCATTTCACTTACAATCTTATTAATATGATGTTCTGGTGATAAATCCTCTGTAAATATTACTCCAAAATCTTTTCTTCTGTGGTCTTAATTGTAATTTCATTTTCCATTTTATAGTTATAGGTGCACCTTCTGTTGCTTTTTCCTAACTCCATCTTTTTGCATTTCCCAAAATTAAATTCTATTTGCCATTGGTTACTCCATTCACATACCTTATCTAGGTCTCTCTGCAGTTCTTCACAGTTTTCTATATCCTTCACTTTTCTCATAAATTTAGCATCGTCAGCAAAAAGACTTGCATAACTGGTTACATTATCTACCATATCATTAATATAAACTGCAAACATAATTGGTGCTAAAACTGATCCTTATGGGACTCCACTTAAAACTGGGCTCCTCCACATTGATGGCTGGTCCCTTATTACAATTCGCATCTCTTGGTTTTCCAAAAAATTCTTCATCCATTCCATCAACTTTCTGTTAATACCTCCAATTTTTTCCAGTTTCCATAGGAGTCTATTGTGTGGTACCTTATCAAAAGCTTTCTTTAAATCTAGATAAATGCCGTCTACCCAACCATCCCTTTCCTATATTGTGTCAATCACTCTTGAATAGTAACATAATAAGTTAGTTGTACAAGATCTGCCTCTTCTAAACCCAAATTGACAGTTCATGAGGATTCTGTTACCTTCCAGAAATTTGGTCCATTTATCTTTTATTATTCTTTCACAAATCTTAGCAACCATGCTCATCAACGACACTGGTCTGTAATTTGATGGATTTTGAGCATTCTCTCCCTTGAATAGAGGAACAATGTCTGCCCTTTTCCAGTCTTGTAGAACTGTTCCATGATTTATGGAGGTACATATGATGCTGTGTAATTTATCTTGAAGTTTATCTCTGCACTCTTTCAGTATCCACCTTGAAACTCCATCTGGTCCTGTAGCTTTCCTCCCATCTAAAGTTTTGAGGATATCATTTATTTCTTGTATAGTCACTTGAAAGTCTTCATTTCTTCCTTGGTCTTGCACATCCCGTGGTCTTACAAATTCTTTTTCTCTTGTAAAAACCTCATTGAAGCTCCTATTCATCACATCTGCCATTGCTTTCGGGTCTTCATGAATCACTCCAGCCACCCTTAATTTAACTAATTTGGTGTTTCTTTTTCATTTTCTATTCACAAATCTATAGAAGAGTTTGGGTTCATTCTTGCACCTGTCGATTATGTCTTTCACAAATCTATAGAAGAGTTTGGGTTCATTCTTGCACCAGTCGATTATGTCTTTCTCAAACTGTCTTTGTTCTTCTCTAAGGACCATCATATAAACATTTCTTGTTAGCCTGTAATTATTCCACTTATTCCCAGGATCTTCTTTCTTTCTTCTCACCTTCTCACATCTGAAGTTGAACCATTCTTTTTCACCTGTTACCCTCTTCCTCCTTATCCTCCTTCCTCCTTTTAGGCACAAACTTTTCTTCTGCTTCCTTGTAAATTTTAAGAAATTCCTCCCATTTTTCATGTACATTTGTGGCCTCATAGAAGATCATTTTTGGCTGCTGGGCATCCTATGTTAACATCTTCAATTCCTTCCGATTCTTTACTGAACACCAGGTCTAGCCTTGATGTTTTTCCTTCATTGCTGAATCTGGTATCACCATTTATCCACTGTGTTAGAGCATTGTCCATTGCTAATTTTAATAATTCATTTCCCTATGAAGATTGCGATCCTTCGGTATACCATTCCTTCCAGCACACCTTACAATTAAAGTCTCCTATCAAAAACACTTTATTCCCTCTTAACATTTTCTTTAAGCAATTCTTTGTGTCTTTTATAATTTCTTCATATTCCTCATTTGACCAGGCTTTGTCTTAGGTGGTACGTAGGTCACTATAAATTGATGCCTGTTATCCAGTCTATTTTTCACACTGATTTGCAAAACCTCTGCTGATCCATCACCATATTCTATTTCCACCACTTTAAAGCTTTTCTTTACCATAAGCATCACTCATCCACCTTTCTTGTTTAATCTACTTCTTTTCCATATATTGTACTTATTTTGTCCAATGTTCTTCATTTCTTCAAGTTCCTCATATAGCTTTATCTCTGTGAGACCCATTATATCGGGTGCTTTCTTCACTAAATATACATTTAAATCCCTTATGCTGGAGATGATGCCACTTTCCAAACTCCCTTTCTCTGCTTAGTTTGTCTCCTTGTTCTCTTTCCTGTTCAGGTACCACTTTTGTATTCTCATATCTAATATTCTCCAGTAGAAGATTTCCTTCTGCTCTTCCATCCTCTCCTCGTTTTTTGTCTTTACTTCCTCCCTCAGATTAGTTAACTCTTCTCTCTCTTTTTCATTTAGGTATCTTCTCAGCCAGACATTCTTTAGAGATGCCTCCCCTGCCAGTCTCCAGTCCCCTACCAAAGCCTCCTCTGCATCTTTCTGCAACTTAAACTTAATCTTTATTGGCCTGAAGCCTTTGCCTTTGAATCTTCCAAGCCTGTGTGTGTGTGTGTGTGTGTGTGTGAGCCACCCTCTGTGGGATTGCTGACCTGATGAATGGATTAGTAGTAGTAGTAGTAGTAGTAGTAGTAGTAGTAGTACTTGTCTTCTTTATTGCACTTTTCTTTTGTTATTTTTTGTTCTTTTCTTCTAGTGTCCCTTCTTTCACTCCTTCCTCCTGTTCCTTACCATGAACCACAGGTAATGGAGAAAATGGCTGCTCCTCATGTACTTGCACTTTACCATGTACTTGCTCCATCACTCAGCCTTGACTCAGATGATCCTAGAAGTACTTTCTTTTATAATCACAGTCATTTCAGTTTCAGAAGTTGTTCTTTAATTACCCAACATGGAGGTTTTGCTCAAGTATTTGGAGTAAAGCTTCTTTGCTATGTTTTAGCCTCACTCAAGTAACCAGGTTGTTGTTAGTGTTTGTTTTTTGGGGGGGCTTCATTTCTTCAATGAATTATTTTCACTGGTTTTACCTTTTTTTAAGCATTATACCGAGAAATTAAGATTGGTGAAAGGAAATGCAGAATGGCAAACTATTTGTGCAATTTTCCCCAAATGATATAAACATTTTCTGTCAATGAATTATGAATTTTTTTTTTTCCAGTCATTCATGTAAGAAAACTGTAGACACATTCCTCGATGATTAGCAAAACATTAGGATAAGTTCGGCTAATCTGTTTAGGAGAATGTTGTTTCATCTGTTTGATTTGTTAAACTGGTCCACTGATAAGTATATGAATATGTATAATATGTTTGTCAGGAGCATACTGTTTCATCTATTTGGTTTAGTAAGCTGTCCCACTGACAAAGAAAAAACCCTTTTAGTTAGGAGCATATTGGCTCAACTGTTTGGATGGTCCCTAGCCCCAATATTAGCAGGCAGTAACTCAGTGTTCTCCCCACACTCAGCTAGCAAGACCACGGCTGCCGGGTGCTGGCTGACATCCACCCCGTGCCTCCTTTATCACTGTGTCAGACATTCATGCTTCGTTATTCTACCGTAATGATCGTTTTGTCCTTCCTGTAGAACAACCCAGCCAGCGACGCACCTTGATGGGTGAGTAGCCTTGTGTTCACAATGTGCAGTGAATACTCGTGTTAAGGTTTTATGAATACCATGTTCTTGTAGATGTCTGAGCAGCTGGTACATATAGCTAACTGATTTTCACTTCAGTAGCTGGATTTGACAAGGGGCCATGCACCAACCACTGTGAAATGGAATTAGAAATATATTTTATTCTATAATTTCTGCCACATCTTAGAAATCATATCACACTGCTATGGTTAATGAATCCTAGCTGCATGCATAATAGAAATATAATCACTATGTTATTTCTTAGAGGAAGTTATACTTAGAATACATTTTTAAATCTTTTTTTCACTACGGTTGGTACTTGGCCCCTTGCTACAACCAGCTACACACTTAACTCCTTCACTACCAACTTCATCACTCCCATGCAGCACAACCCCCACCCACCGCACCACGTTTTGTTGGGAGTGGTTTATAGTTTTCTTTACACCTACGTTTAGTCTTTTTTTATTTTCAAACATGTGTTCTGACAGATTTTGTTCACGAGATGTATGCAAATAATTGTATGTTATATCCTATGCAGAGAAATGGACACAAGATGGCTAGTGTTTCCATACAATTTTGGATATAAAGAAATCGAACATGAAAAAGAACATTCACATCAAGCCACTTTTATCCCATAAACCTTATGGAATTTATTGCCCTCAGAATCCTGTAATTCATCTAATAGATCCAGGTCATCCTCAGAATCACTCAATGATCACAATGGCAACGCCATTACGCAATACGCAGTAACACACTGACCGCCAGCCACCACATGTTTCTTCAGGCCTCACGATACCTCCCTTCCCCCAAGCCAACTTACCCAATGTCCTAGAAAAAAAAAGATGCTAGTTAGTCACTTTGTCACTGAATCACATAAAAACACACAAACCAAGTAGAGGAAATCCTATTGGAGCAATGCTGTACACATGTACTTCATCAATTCGGTAGCAAAAATCTCATATGACGTACTATGGTATGTCATCAGTAGTGAAGGGGTTAATGCAACAGAATGTATGAAGAAAATATAGAGGAACTGTTCTTTGAATGTTTTTTACCAAATTATTTTATTTATGTAACTTTTTGGACTCACTATATAAATGTTAGGATTATCATCAGATGTATCAGATATAGCAAACTAGTTTTGTACACAGATAGGATAATCATCAGATATATCAGATATAACAAATTAGTTTTGTACACAGATAAAAATCTACTGTTCCTCCAAATCATTCGTTATCTTGAGGGTTTACTGCATTTTCAGGTGTTCCTGTTACTATATTTTAAAAGCCTCAATTTTCTAAAGACTTCCCTTGTGAAAATTGCAAAGATAGAAAAGTCTCTATCTTAAACAAAAACAAAATTGCTTCATTAATGATTAATGTGGTTGAAAGACTGTTTGTGTGCTATACTTAGCAAGAGCATGAAGGTTAAGCACAAGATTGAAGGGGTGTGGAATCTTATGATGTGGTCTAATTCAACAGGAAGCATGTGGTGTTTGGGCGAGTGGTTAGCGGCCAGGAGGTAGTGGTGTCCATTGAGAACCTGCCCGTCGATAATCGCAGCCGCCCCTTGCAGCCAGCAGTGATTTCCGACTGTGGAGAGCTGGTGCTGCAAAGAACCAAGACCAAAGGTAATAAAGAAAGCTAGGTGCACAGCTCATCTCCCCTATTGCTAGTTGTGGCCACCCTTCTATTTTAAGACCTAATCAGTATCCTCTTTCAACATGATGGAAGGAAAGAGTGTTGGCATTCAATGCAAAGTTCTCTCGTCTTAATCTAATCTTTATTCACTTTGTATTGATAAATAGTTTCATGCAACCAGATAACATACCAACATCCATTTACCCACTGAAAGTTTCAGGACGGCATGTGTTGGGCAGGTTGCGTGAAAATAGTCCAATCGCTGGAAATTGGGCTACTATCGCCACCATTATCTTTTCAGAGCTTGTTGTATATCACTGCTAGTAATAGTTTTCCCTACTTTTCACAGTAGTGGAGGTAATAAGTCTCTTAGGGGCACAGGAACAAATCCCTGAGGTGCTAGGAAGTGCTGTATTAGCAGGCCCATAGTTTTTATGGTCGGTCCTATTTTGTGTGGCTCCAGTGCAGTTGACCTTGAGAATTTAACACTCTTGATGGACAGCTGATAAATATGGCAACTCAGTGATCACTTTCCGTCACAGCAAATTTGAATTGTTATTAGGAGAAGATTTGCATCTATTGATGCTCCCAGGCTTACCGTGACCACATGAATTAAGTATCTTTTGATGCTCCCCGTCCTTTAATGGTTAACAATGGAGGCTTTTTATTGGAATTTACAGGCTAAAAGAGATAATTTGGACACCTCATATCTAAAAGCTCACTTGTTTGGAAACTATTTTCACTAGTGGAAGCCCTTCCTACCTTTTGACCATGGCCAGGCCTCAAACCCACGTGCTTGGTGACCCCTCGGCCTGCGAAGTTCACGTGGTCCCACTGCACCATGGCAGCCCCTTCATCTCTAAAACGCAGGAAAGGATGCAGTGATATGCAGAGAAACTGTTCATTTATGTTATTTCCATCTCGCCAATTGCTGCTGACCTCCATGATACATTTGCAGTTGAGGATAGATTTGGTGACATCATGCAGATGATCTTCAACCACTCATTGATGGCTGTAGTGGACAATTCATTAACCGCATGTAGAATTCAAACCAAGGACGCAAGAGTCAATATTTCCATGTGCTTATGTAAGCATTTCCATCAAATGTGCTTTTTTCAGAGAAGAAGCGTAAAAAGAAGAAAGAAGCTGTATCATCATCAGAGTCAGATTCTGACGTGGATAAAAAAAAGAAAAGGAAGAAAAAGAAGAAAGAAAAGAAGCCAAAACATAAGAAGAATGAGAGGTTAGTTAAATGTATATATGAAGAGACTATGACTCTCTCTGACAACAGGCAGGGAAGGGATGAGAAAGGCTGATGGAAGTAGTAAAGGTTTGTGTAAAGTGAAGGAATGTAATGTAAAGTGGTTGAGGTATTTGAGCCAATCATTCTTTGCTGTTGTGGCCACATGGAGGGAATGGCAAGGGGTGCATGCGAGTGACCTTCAATAAAATAGAGTGATGCATGAGTGTGTGTGTGATAGGTAAGAAGAGTGTAAGAAATTATACTCATCAATTCAGTCTTCTCACAAAGATGTATGGCATTGACTGGGATCTTATTACAGAATACTGACACACAAGCAATGACAACAATAATGTATAGTACATTCTAGTGTGTATTTGCTTTGTCAATGGACTTGTCAGTTCCGGCGAAGAAGGGGAAGTGAAGGACGATGGCTCAGAGGCAGGCAGGGACACAGCCAAAATGAAAAGTCACCCTCTGGTTTCCATGTCAATTATCAACCCAAATGAGATACCAGACGTCCCCCAAAACCGGTTCTTGTATCGTGCTGGACCAGAGAACAATGATGAGGAGGGTCGAGCTGACAGAGGCAGGGACCGGCCACGCTCCACTGTGCGAGCCTACACCAAGAGTGGTCGCAAGGTCAAGGGCAGAGGTTCCCTGGTAAGTATTGGCTCCTGCATTCTTTCTCATCAGATTTTCATAGTGTCTTTGTTTATTGACTCTTGGCTTCACATTCAATTCTATTGATCTCATCCATTTCGAAAGAATTTATAGTCTTCT
>CM035195.1:11945813-11958313 GCA_020233015.1 Callinectes sapidus | reverse complement strand
GAACACGGCCTCTCGATTCAAACACAAAAACACGTGGCGGCCAACACCGGCTTCCCGGCAGTCGGCCGGTCTTGCTTGCACGTCTTCACCGTGAACACCTCTCTATTGCAACTCGGAAGTGGCTTTCAAGTCACTCCGGCCCCTAGTTGCCTTGGTTACTCCAGCCCCCAACCCTGGTCACTTCCTGAACCTACCACCGCAGTCAATGCTGCCTTCTTTTTTTTTTTCTTTTTTTTATGTAGAAAGGGAGTCGGCCAAGGGCAACAAAATAGCCCACTTTAGTGCCGGTCCCTGGAAAGTCAGGATTCGATTCATGTTCCAAAAGAATGGGATAAGTGTCTTGATACCTCTCTCTTGAAACAGTTCAAGTCATATGCAGGTGGAAATATAGAGGCAGGCAGAGAGTTCCAGAGTTTACCAGAGAAAGGGAAGAAAGACTGAGAATACTGGTTAACTCTTGCATTAGAGAGGTGGACAGAATAGGGGTGAGAGGAAGAAGCAAATCTTGTGCAGCGAGGCCGCGGGAGCAGGGGAGGCACGCAGTTAGCGAGATCAGAAGAGCAGTTAGCATGGAAGTAGCGGTAAAAGAGAGCAAGAGAGGCAACATTGCGGCGATGAGAAAGGGGCTGAAGACAGTCAGTCAGAGGAGAGGAGTTGAAAAGACGAAAAGCTTTTGATTCCACCCTGTTCAAAAGAGCTGTATGAGTGGAGCCTCCCCAAACATGTGAAGCATACTCCATACATGGGCGATGAGTCCCCTGTATAGAGTTAGCAGTTGGGGAGGTGAGTAAAACTGGCGGAGATGGCTCAGAACACCTAACTTCATGGAAGCTGTTTTAGCTAGAGAGATGTGAGGTTTCCAGTTTAGATTACTAGTAAAGGATAGACCAAGAATGTTTAGTGTAGGAGAAGGGGACAGTTGAGTGTCACTGAAGAAGAGGGGATAGTTATTTGGAAGGTTGTGTCGAGTTGAGAGGTGGAGGAATTGAGTTTTTGAGGCATTGAACAACACTAGGTTTGCTTTGCCCCAATCAGAAATTTTAGAGAGATCAGAAGTCAGGCATTCTGAGGCTTCCCTGCGTGAGCTGTGTACTTCCTGAAGGGTTGGTCGTCTATGGGAAGACGTGGAAAAGTGCAAGGTGGTATCATCAGCATAGGAGTGGATAGGGCAAGAAGTTTGGTTTAGAAGATCATTGATGAATAATAGGAAGAGAGTGGGTGATAGGACAGACCCTTGAGGAACACCACTGTTGATAGATTTAGGGGAAGAACAGTGACCGTCTACCACAGTAGCAATAGGACGATCAGAAAGGAAACTTGAGATGAAGTTGCAGAGAGAAGGATAGGAGCCATAGGAGGGTAGTTTGGAAATTAAAGCTTTGTGCCAGACTATATCAAAAGCTTTTGATATGTCTAGGGCCACAGCAAAAGTTTCACCAAAATCTCTAAAAGAGGATGACCAGGACTCAGTAAGGAAAGCCAGAAGATCGCCAGTAGAGCAGTCTTGACGGAAGCCATACTGGCGGTCAGATAGAAGATTGTGAAGTAATAGGTGTTTAAGAATCTTGTTGAGAATAAATTCAAAAACTTTAGATAAGCAGGAGATTAAAGCAATAGGACGGTAGTTTGAAGGATTAGAACGGTCACCCTTTTTAGGAACAGGCTGAATGTAGGCAAACTTCCAGCAAGAAGGAAAGGTAGATGTAGATAGACAGAGTTGAAAGAGTTTGACTAGGCAAGGTGCAAGCATGGAGGCACAGTTTCAGAGAACATAGGAGGGACCCCATCAGGTCCATAAGCCTTCCGAGGGTTTAGGCCAGCGAGGGCATGGAAAACATCATTACGAAGGATTTTAATAGGTAGCATGAAGTAGTCAGAGGGGGGAGGAGGAGGAACAAGCCCGGAATCGTCCAAGGTAGAGTTATTAGCAAATGTTTGAGCGAAGAGTTCAGCTTTAGAGATAGAGGAGATGGCATTGGTGCCATCCGGTTGAGCTAAAGGAGGGAAAGATGAAGAGGTAAAGTTGTTGGAGATGTTTTTGGCTAGATGCCAGAAGTCTCGAGGTGAGTTATATCTGGAAAGAATTTGACACTTTCTATGAATCAAGGAGTTTTTGGCAAGTTGAAGAACAGAGTTGGCATGATTTTGAGCAGAAATATAAAGCGCGTGAGACTCAGGTGATGGAAGGCTCAAGTACCTTTTGTGGGCCACCTCTCTATCATGGATAGCACGAGAGCAGGCTGTGTTAAAGCAGGGTTTGGAAGGTTTAGGTCGAGAAAAAGAGTGAGGAATGTACGCCTCCATGCCAGACACTATCACCTCTGTTATGCGCTCAGCACACAGAGACGGGTCTCTGTCACGGAAGCAGTAATCATTCCAGGGAAAATCAGCATAATACCTCCGCAGGTCTGCCCAACTAGCAGAGGCAAAATGCCAAAGGCACCTCCGCTTTGGAGGATCCTGTGGAGGAATTTGAGAGATAGGACAAGATACAGATATGAGATTGTGATCGGAGGAACCCAACGGAGAAGAAAGTGTGACAGCATAAGCAGGATTAGAGGTTAGGAAAAAGTCAAGAATGTTGGGCGTATCTCCAAGACGATCAGGAATACGAGTAGGGTGTTGCACGAGTTGCTCTAGGTCATGTAGGATAGCAAAGTTATAGGCAAGTTCACCAGGATGGTCAGTGAAAGGAGAGGAAAGCCAAAGCTGGTGGTGAACACTGAAGTCTCCAAGAATGGAGATCTCCGCAAAAGGAAAGAGAGTCAGAATTTGCTCCACTTTGGAAGTTAGGGAGTCAAAGAATTTTCTATAGTCAGAGGAGTTAGGTGAGAGATATACAGCACAGAAAAAATTAGTTAGAGAGTGATTTTGAAGTCGAAGCCAGATGGTAGAAAATTCAGAAGATTCAAGAGCGTGGGCACGAGAGCAAGTTATGTAGCCTAGTTACGGACATAGACGCAACATCCAGCTTTGGAACGAAAAAGAGGATAGAGAAAGTAGGAGGGAACAGAAAAGGGGTTACTGTCAGTTGCCTCAGACACCTGCTGTGTTTCAGTGAGGAAAAGAAGACGAGGTTTAGTGGAGGAGAGGTGGTGTTCTACAGATTGAAAATTAGATCGAAGACCGCGAATGTTGCAGAAGTTGATGGAGAAAAATATGAGGGGGGTGTCAAGACACTTAGGGTCGATACCGGAAGAGCAATCCGACCTGGGGACATTTATGGTCCCCTCCCCAGGAGGGGACTCCGAGGCTGGTGTAGGAGTCGCCATATTTAGAAATAATTTTGAGTGAAGGATGTGTGTGTAATTCGGTGCATGTAGTTTTGTGTGGAGGGAGAGGTTGTCTTTAGAGGGCAGGCTGTGACAACTCCCTTGTGTTATGAGACACAAAGGGAAACGTTCAATGAGGTCACTGGTTTTGATGATAAGTTCACAGCACCCCCTGTTCCAGTGCTTTAGACCTCACTGGGAGTAATTATCGTTTCGGTAGGTGTCTACTGCCTCCTCCATATACTCTGGTCACTGGCAAACTTATTTACTAATGAAGATATATTTAACACTTTAAACAACCAATGAAGAATGAATTGTTAAATATCATTGGCATTTACGCAGACTACGATAATATAATAATTTGCATTTTTATACAATTTATACTTTTCTTGAAAGAATTCCTGTTGGAAATGATGCTGTGAGAATATATATATATATATATATATATATATATATATATATATATATATATATATATATATATATATATATATATATATATCTATATATATATATATATATATATATATATATTGTTCTGGCGGCGCCTAGTGAGAAGATAGGAGTGGTAACACTGTCAGATTGGTAATGATGACATTGATGTGGAGGTGGTAGAGATGGCCGGAGTTTGCAGCCAGGTGGATATTTTGTACCTGATTGGCCAGTAGAAGGGACACATCTGGGACGGGAGAGAGAGAGAGAGAGAGAGAGAGAGAGAGAGAGAGAGAGAGAGAGAGAGAGAGAGAGAGAGAGAGAGAGAGAGAGAGAGAGAGAGACGCGGCCAGAGGAGCGACACAAAGGAAAAGGGGCTTTTGCCGACTCAGCAATTGGTGGCTGGGCGACCGGAGGGTGAGCCCAGCGGAGGAGTTGCAGCCCAGTCACCCAGTGAGGAGGAGAGACGTAGCCAGCTTTGCCTTGAGAGGACGCCTGCCCCTCCCGCTCTCCCTGAGGACGCGATCCTGCCCTGTTTGTGTAGTAGTGGTGTTAAGTACTGTGTGCCATCCTGTGTTTACTCTCTTTTGTGTCAGTAAAGTAAGGAAGTTGTGTCAGGCCTTTAACTGTATTCCTGCCTCTCTGAGTAAGTCTGGGGGCTGTGGTTCTGTTACCTTGCTCCCCTTGCTAGCCAGGAATCTTCGCTGAGAAGTGACCCTGTCTGCTGCCGACCCCGTCCTGTATGCTGTCCTGAGGGTGACGCTGTTGGTAAGAAGAGTGTACCTGTAGTCGCCGTGGAAACTGTGTGTGTGTGTGGGGGGGGGGGGGGGGTCAGCGTAACAAGGGGTGCCAGGAGTGGAATAGTTTGGCTAGCGAGGTTGCCGGGTATAAAGGCTGTGGTGATTGTATGATTAAACTGTGTTGCTTCATTAATGGTTTCATCTAGGGTTTCATTGTTTCATTAATGGTTTCATTTTGGGTTTCATTGTTTTGGTATCACTGGTTCACTGTTTTGTACTAGCCGTATGAGAGTCAACCTATGCATCTGCTGCTGGCTAGTCAGTCAGTTCATTCTCGGCTACTCTCCAGAAACTGTCCAGGTTAGTAAAACAAATTATTGGTATATGTTTGTAATGATGATAATGTTAGAAATTAAGTTGACACTAAAACACTATTGTGATATTGTGACACTAACAGGTGTGATGAATATTAATTGTGATTTGTACGTTGTTCCAGAAATAGTGTTCTTTGTTGAATAAACCTTACATTAAGGGAAGAGTGACTTTCACTTCAATTTATTCAACAAAGAAAAATGGATAAGTTTCTACGGCCCGAAAAGTTTGAAGCGGATCCAAACACTAACGAATCGGCGAGAGAGTGGAGGCATTGGTACAAGACCTTTGTCAACTTTCTGGGAGCCATTCGGGATCGGGAGCCGGACAAGTTGAATACTGTCATCAATTACGTGTCGCCACGTGTGTACGAGTATATTTCCGATTGTAGTGACTATAACGCTGCAATTGCTTTACTTGAAAAGTTGTACTTGAAACTCGAAAACAGCAGTCGGGTGAATTTCTCCAAGCGCTGAAACAGTTAAGTAGCGATTGTAACTTTAAAGCTGTCACCATGGAAAAATATAAAGATGAGGCCATTCGTGACTCATTTATTAGTGGCTTGAGATCTGCTGTCATTCGTCAGCGCCTGATGGAAAACCAAACGTTAGAACTGCAAACGGCTTACGATCAAGCGCTGGCTCTGGATCTCGCTCAGAAGAGTAGTGAATCGTATTCTTCTTTGATTCCTTCTTTTAATGCTGCTACAGTGGTAGAAAGTGGTACACCGACTACACTTACGTCAGACACCAACCAATGTGCGGCAGTTTCTAAGTCTCGTGTGTCGTTCCACCCTGAAGGGAACAAACAGCAGAAGTGTTATTTTTGCGGAAACCAGCGACATGCTCGCTCCGTGTGTCCTGCTCGAGCGATGAAGTGCCATAAGTGTGGAAAATTGGGGCATTTTGCTAAAGTATGTAAGGGATCTACTTCCGCTAGCATTGACGGTCCTGTTCTTGCCACTGCTCAACCTCTCTACACGATCTTTCAAGGGCTATCATGAAGATCTGTGTCAATGGCACTAACGTAGATGCCCCTGTGGACACTGGAAGCACATATAATTATATATCTCTTAGTACTGTGGAGAGGTTAAAGATTAGTATGAGTCCTGCTGTGGGTAAGGTTACTATGGCAACTACTGCGTTCACCACTGACACAGAAGGATGTTGTGAAGTTGATATTTATGTTCAAGGCAGGTCGTATAAAGACGTAAGGATGTCTGTCTTACCCAATCTATGTTCTGATGTGATATTAGGACACGAGTTCTTGAAGTTGCATGATTCCATTCAATTGGCATTCGGAGGAGCTGAGAAGGAGTTAAGAGTATGTGGAATGACAACACTCAAGGTAACTCCTCCTTCACCTTTTGTGAATCTCAGTCCGGATTGTAAAGCTATAGCAACAAAGTCTAGGAGATACAGTGTTGTTGAACAACGGTTCATCGACTCTGAGATAGGTAGGATGTTGTCTGAAGGAATCATTGAAACTAGTACATCTCCCTGGCGAGCTCAATTGGTAGTAGTCGCTAACGAAAGACATGGGAAGTAGTTGTAGATGATTCTCAAACTATTAACAAATTCACGCATCTTAACGCGTATCCGCTACCGCAGATTGATGCTCAGTACAATTACTTCAGCACTTTGGATCTGCGTAGCGCTTATCATCAAGTTCCTCTGGCCGAACAAGATAGACTCTACACTGCCTTCGAGGCTGGTGGTAAACTATATCAATTTCGTAGGATCCCTTTTGGGATTACAAATGGAGTCTCTTGTTTTCAGCAAGTTATGGATGAATTTGTAAGTAACAACGCTCTGGGAGGTACGTTCTCGTACTTAGATAACATTACTGTCTGCGGTAAAACTAAGGAGGAACATGATAGGAATCTAGAGTGTTTCATGAAAGCAGCTAAGAGTCACAATTTAACACTAAACTATGACAAATGTACGTTTTCGGTACCATCCATTAAACTACTAGGATATCAAATTATCAATGGTGAGCTTAAGCCTGATCCTGATAGACTTCAGCCTTTGCTAGATCTACCTGCCCCTCAGTACAAGAAGGCGCTGCAACGTGTAATGGGCCTATTCTCTTACTATTCTCAGTGGATTTGTAAATATTCTGATAAGATATCACCCTTAGCTCATACAACTTTTCCATTATCACCTGCTGCCATTGCTGCCTTTGAAACAATCAAGAAGGATATAGCCAATTCTGTTAAGAAGTCAGTCGATGAATGTAAACCTTTCGTAGTCGAAACTGATGCTTCAGATGTCGCAATCGCTGCGACACTAAATCAGGAAGGTAGACCAGTGGCTTTCTTTTCTAGGACGTTGAGCCAAAGTGAAAAACATCATTCCGCAGTGGAAAAAGAGGCTTATGCTATTGTGGAAGCTATTCGGAAATGGAAACATTTCCTTACTGGTCGCCATTTCACTTTAGTTACTGATCAGAAATCTGTAGCGTTTATGTTTGACACTCAGCACAGAAGTACTATCAAGAACAATAAGATAATGAGATGGAAACTCGAACTTGCAGACTACTCATTCGATATCAAATACAGAACTGGTAAAGAAAATATCCCTGCGGACACTTTGACCAGAGTTTATTTTTCGGCTATGAGCTCGGCATTCCTTCTTGAATACCACCGTTCGTTATGTCACGTGGGAGTTACTAGGATGATTCACTTTGTGAGGAGTAGGAATTTGCCATTTTCAGTTGAAGATGTGAAAAGTGTAACTGCTCGTTGTCAGACCTGTGCTGAATGTAAACCAAAATTCAGTAAACCCTTGCGCTCTGTGCTCATTAAAGCCACTCGTCCCTTGGAGCGGTTAAACATAGATTTCAAAGGTCCTTTACCTACAGCCACTAGAAACAGGTATATCTTGACTATTGTTGAAGAATATTCACGCTTCCCCTTTGCGTATCCGTGCAGTAGAATAGATGCTGAAACTGTTATTAAATGTCTTTCTCACTTGTTCTCAATTTTTGGTATGCCAGAGTATGTTCACTCGGACGAAGGAGCATCTTTCATGTCTAATCAGGTAAAGAATTTTCTACATGAAAAAGGGATATCTACTAGTAGAACTACGCCATTCAACCCACAAGGAAATGGACAAATTGAGAGATACAACGGCATAATATGGAAATATGTCAATCTAGCTTTAAGAACCCGTAATCTTCCTACTATGCATTGGGAAGCTGTCCTGTCAGACGCTCTGCACTCTATACCTCTCTTCTATGCACCGCTACGAACGCTACACCTCACGAAAGGCTTTTCAGCTACCAACGCAAGACTAGTAGTGGCCACTCTATGCCTACTTGGCTGACAACACCTGGACCAGTTTTGGTGAAGCGCCATGTGAGAAATTCCAAATACGATCCCATCGTAGATGAAGCAGAATTACTGGAGGCTAATCCCCAGTACGCTTATGTTCGCTTTGCTAACGGGAAAGAAAGTTCGGTATCTTTACGGGATCTAGCTCCATGTGTGAGTCCACCTGCAACAAATGTAAATAAAGCTAACAACGAGGGTCAAACTATTGATTCAGAGCAGACACTTCCTTCCTCTTCAGATGTCCCCGAAATACGAACTGACGACTCTGCTGATCCGATGAACCTGCCCTTTGATGATATTGGAATTGTAAACAACTTAACGCCTGTTTTACGTAGATCTGAGCGAATCAAACGGCCAGTTGATAGATATGGATACTAAGTTATTTTTTGTAAGAATGGGAGAATGTGGTGATTGTATGACTAAACTGTGTTGCTTCATTAATGGTTTCATCTAGGGTTTCATTGTTTCATTAATGGTTTCATTTTGGGTTTCATTGTTTTGGTATCATTGGTTCACTGTTTTGTACTAGCCGTATGAGAGTCAACCTATGCATCTGCTGCTGGCTAGTCAGTCAGTTCATTCTCAGCTACTGTCCAGAAACTGTCCAGGTTAGTAAAACAAATTATTGGTATATGTTTGTAATGATGATAATGTTAGAAATTAAGTTGACACTAAAACACTATTGTGATATTGTGACACTAACAGGTGTGATGAATATTAATTGTGATTTGTACGTTGTTCCAGAAATGGTGTTCTTTGTTGAATAAACCTTACATTAAGGGAAGAGTGACTTTCACTTCAAAGGCACCATGGCGGTCTCAGATTCCAGAGGCAGTGAGAAGCGGGAAGGCAGTGAGTTGGGCTTGGAAAGGCTGGAAGCCTTGTTCGTTGAGTTGGCACAGAAAGTGGCACAGTATTCAATTGCAATGGAACTGGGATTCAGTGGAATTAAACAGGAAACCAGTGCAGCGGTGGTGCAATTGGATTGGTCGAGAGAGAAGTTCAAAGAGGAAGTTTTGGCAGCCCAATCCCCTGTGTCAGAACAGCAGTTGTGTGGCGTGACTGGCCACTGTGAGCTGAGAGTCTCTGTTGCCGACATGGAAGAACCCTGTCTGTTGGGGCTAGACTCCCTGTTTGGGAATGCAGCGTGTGATGACCTCGGAAGGATGCAGCAGCAGGTACGTGGAGAAATCGTACCACTGGTCCTTAAGGGTGCTGCTAAACAGCTGGAGAGCCCCGTGACGAGTCCGGATGTTGAGGAGAGACTGGAGCTGAACTGCGGAGTCGTGAGGGAACGTGAGGCAGCAGACGCCACTGAGGAAGGTGGTGGAGGCCATGCAGCAGTGAGCAGCTGCGGTGGTGAGGTGGACGGTGGCGCGGGAAAGGTGGAGAGTGGGCAGAGTGAGGTTGGCCAGCAGCGGGACGGCGGCCAGCATGTCCACCCGGCGTTGGGGTGGATGGAAGAAGGCTAGCAACCGTGCAAGGAGGAATTCTTGCCAGAAAGTCCTGCCGAGGATTCGGTGGAGCAGGGGGAGACGCTGCACATACAAGGCGGTGTGTGGCAGAAGAGCGTGGAGGATGCAGCGACACAGCAAGTGTGGCTGCTGGTAAGCCCTTTCTCCCTGCAGGTAGAGTTGCTGGAGGAGGCGCATGCTGGTGTCTCTGGTGGGCACCTGGGGCGCAGGAAGGCTCTGCGTCACCTGTGCCGACGCCCGTATTGGGTTGGCATTGGACAAAAAGTGGAGTGGTGAGAGCTGTACCACGTTTACGTCGCCGAGAAGGAATCTGAGCAACGTACCAGAGCAGCACTGAGATGGTACCAGTTTGCCACTCCCTGGGAGAGGATGGCGTTGGATGTTGCCAGGGCACGGCCTTGTATGCCCCGAGGTAACCGCCGATATCTCCCTGCGGCTACTGGACGACCACCTGGGGAGGAGCTACCACAGACGTCGCCTGAGGCTGTGGCGGCGTTGCAGCAGCGAGGTGGGGAAACGCTAGCGACGTGGAGAAAGCGTCAGCAGGTGGTGAGGAGCAGCCATCGAGGTGGAGGACTAGGCTGCTATGGGTGGATGGCAGAGCGTGCGTGAGGAGACAGCAGAGAATGAGCGTGAGTGAGCCGCCTTGTGTCTCACACCCTCAGACCCTCGATGTATATAATATATATATATATATATATATATATATATATATATATATATATATATATATATATATATATATATATATATATATATATAAATATTGTTACGTTAACCCCCTTTTCTTCACACCCTCTCTCTGCCCTCAGCAGCACGTCTCAGGCCACAGGGTTCACACAGGCCTCCCGGGTGCACAAGCAGGGCAACAGGGCATAGGGGGGTTGCGTAACTTCCACATGGTTCGGATGGGCAAGTGTAGCGAAGTGTACCTATAGCAGCTCAAAATGGGGGACAAAGCAAACACACAGAGTTCACTTTGGCTAGTTTACTCAGCAAGCAGTACAGCTAACACAGGGGGGGACCGTGACACAACCCCTCCACTATATGACAAAGGCGCGCTCCGCGAGGCGACACACATCAAGGCTCGGGCCACCTCACACCTCACACCTCTTTCACGGCCTCCTAGCAGGCTTCCACAATGTCAACTAGGCACACACAATCCTGGCACACACACTGCCAACCCACAGGCACTATTACATGGCAGTCAGAATATATCTGTCCAGGAACGAGGGGAAGCAGGCAGCTCTTCCCTCTGTCCTCCTCACTGGGCCTCAGCTCTCTTCTCTCTGCTCTCTCCCCTCACTGCCTGTCGCCGGGCCGGCGGCAGCAACTATTTGCTGAATCGTCAATATTCCATCTGTCTCGCTCCGATGGGCCTCTCTCTCCTTCCCGTCCCAGACCCGTTGCTTCTTTGTCTACTCTCACGCCCACCACGCACATACATACACACATACCCACGGCCACGCCCCCCCCCCCAACCCTACATGTATTCGTAACAATATATATATATATATATATATATATATATATATATATATATATATATATATATATATATATATCTATATAATATATAATATAATATAAGAAAAGCAGGGCAAACAAATTAAGCAAAACAATATAGCCATCCCTTGTAAAAACAGAGAAAAAAGGTTCCATTTTCTGTCTTTAGTTCAGTCAGTGACCACTATGGCGCCCCGATCTTTCCTCCAAGGTATAAATCATGGCCTGTCATCCTTCTTAGAATCTTTGGTCTGACCTCGGCGATATTCGGGAGCGGGGAGCGGGAGCTTGCCCAAATCCCCAGTGCTGCTATGCCATCTTCACCGCCACAACAAGGGCCGCATCCACAAAACTTAACGACGCGCTACCGATAGGATAGCAGGATAAAGGTTAACAACAAACGGTATCCACGAACGCAGCGAGTGACGTTAGGGCGTCGTTATTTTCTTCATTTTCGTGTCGTTAATAGCGACACTTCCCGAGGTGTAGTAAAGACATCGGTATCTGTTATATTTTTTTCTTTTGAATTATTATTATTGTTATTATTTAGTTTTTTTTACTTCATCCATACTCATCACTCAAGAAACATGATATTGGGAGGCACAAAATGAAATTTTGCATGGAACAACCAAAATAAAGATCGAATGGGGGAGCAAATTTGACCGCGCCGCCAGTAGCACAGACAAATTATAATACTGATGATATTAATGATAATAATAATTGTAATATCAATAATAATTATACTACTACTACTACTACTACTACTACTACTACTACTACTAGTAATAACAATAATAATAATGATGATAATAATAATGATAGTAATAATAATAATAATAATAATAATAATAATAATAATAATAATAATAATAATAATGATAATGATAAATGTAGATAAATGTGACTGGCTGTCTCCCGATAGCCAATCAGCGCTCTTATGCAAGTTAGCCACACCCACCCCCCAATAGCTACAATGTTTGTGGATACCGATTCTCCGGTGTCGCTATCAGGTCTGTCGTAAGCTAAACGTGTCGTTATTAGCGACGCGCTTAGCGACTTCGTGGATGCTACCCCAATATCCTTGGCCTCAGACTACTTTATTTTATATTTTATTCTCCAAAGTACATTCCAATGGCACCTTGAATCCTTTTAAGTAGCTAATCAACCTTTAATATCCTTAGTTAACCTCTTAATAACCCTAGTATTCCTCACATACTTATTACCTTGCACCGTATAAATTCATCCTCACTCATAATAAGCAAAAAAATCAACCCCGCCCCTTGATCCACCGCTATTTTTTATAGTATAGTATTATAGTGCCACAAAAATCTAACATGTGAAACGTCCTTTCTCTCTCTCTCTCTCTCTC
>CM035195.1:11934042-11945713 GCA_020233015.1 Callinectes sapidus | reverse complement strand
ATATATATATATATATATATATATATACTGAGCGAGTCATGCAGCTGGTGGAGTTAAGTCAACCAGGCAATCAATCAATCAAAGGAGCTCAGGAAAGTAGGACGAAGCTTTCAACATTTTTTTCCAATACCACACGCGCGTGGTTGTGTGGGTAAGTCTTTATGTGTTTATTGTGTTTTTGTGTTTCGGTTCAAGTACATCTTTAATGTACTCAAGTGCAAATTTCGTCCTTGCTGCTGCGGTAGACGGCCACTGGTCTGAATTTGTTAACAGTGTTGTTCCTTAAGGCTCTGTCTTATCATCTACTCTCTTTCTAAGTTATTCGTTAATGATCTTCTAAACCAAACTTCTTGCCCTATCCATTCTTACACTGATGATACCACTCTACACTTTTCCAGTGACGACCTTTAGGAAGTTAACAGCTCACACAGGGACGCCATAGAACGCCTGACTTCTGATCTCTCTAAGATTTCTAATTGGGTCATGATGATGATGATGATGATGATGATGATGATGATGATGACAATAATAATAATAATAATAATAATAATAATAATAATAATAATAATAATAATAATAATAATAATAATAATAATAATAGTAATAACAACAACAACAACAACAACAACAACAACAACAACAACAACAACAACAACAACAACAACAACAATAACAACAACAACAACAACAACAACAACAACAACAATAATAATGATGATAAAGAGTGAAAATACTAATGAAACAATACCAATAGTAGCAAAGACAATATCAATAAAATAATGTAGTGAGGGAAAAATAATATACGTAACCTGATACGCTTTTATGTCTAGTCAACTTCTAAGAAGCTCTCGTGGAAAGGTATGGGAACTGTTTCGTTTAGTCTGACCACTTCATGGAGCTTCCCTTACGAGCATTTTCTCATGTTCTTAAAGTCGTTGGTGTTTCAAGGTGTTAATGGTCAATTATTCTGGTGGAAATTCAAGAATGATTCTGGCTCGCAATTACTTGATAACAGCCATGAACACTGAATTGATAATTCACTGTGTAACATAAAGTTTGTCCTTGAGTTAAAATTATTATTTTTACGATTTTTTAGGGCATATATAAGTCAAAATTAGCAGTCACGAAGTTCAGACTTCGGTTCTGAGTTCATGAAGTCAATTTATTGATTTTCTGCCATTTTTGCTTATCAATTCATGGGGTTTTCAGACTATCTGCTTATAAATCAAGTGAATCCTCTTGATTATAATTTTAATTGATGTTAACACGACTATTTAGATAAATAGGTGATGAAAAATTAAGTTCTCTGGGCCCCATTTATAAAAATGAACATAAAAACAAGGAAACGAGTAGGGAATAATTATGTATTGTAATATGTTAATACATATTACAAGTGATGCAGAACGTTGATGAAAAGTATTGATCTGGAGCTTTGTACAGAATTGATGCGAAAATTCTAGTGTTATAGTTAAATAAAAAAAGACAAGTTAGTCTACGAGATTGGCGATTGTATTCCAATTAACTTTCAAGCAAAAGGTTCCAGATATAATCCCCCATCATACTTTCATTGTACTGTCCCTTGTAGCGCTCCTCGAACGACCTTGTATCATGGTGAAATCTTTCACCTTGTTCTTCTGAGTAGCCTCCCATGTTTTCTTTGAACACATCAAGGTGGGCGGGTAGTACGTGTATAGTAGCTTCAGTGACATCCGGCAGCCCATTTTTCGGTACGTACCCACAAGTTCGCCAACAGTTTCTCTGTAGTTCTCTGCCTTGTGGTTTCCGAGTAAATCTTTGAGTAGAGAAACAAAGCTTGTCCAAGCTGCCAGCTCAACCTCAGAGAGCTTCTCAGGAAACCTGTCGGACTCAATAAATCGCCTCACCTGGGGGTCAACAAATACTCCTGCCTTGATCTTCGCCTCCGACAACTTCGGGAACAGCTTCTGGATGTGCTTCAAGGCCTCACCCTTTGGATCCAGTTGTTTAACAAAGTGCTTTAAATGAGGCCCAATTTGATGTGTAGGGGTGGCATGAGCACTTTCCTTGGCTCCACCAGCGGCTCTTGTTTCACGTTATGTGTTATGGGGGTTTTGATGGAAGTTCCCAATAGTGTTATGCTGGGTGAGTCTTGAGGTTGATTAAAGATGAGTTCTCCTTTTTGTGTTTTATTACAAAAATATATGTTTATAATTGGGTAACAAAGATCTTCACGACCGCGGTACTTTCACTCTCTCTTACATACTGTCTGTTACTCGCTTCTCTGTCTTTTAGTGCTTCTCCCTTTTGCCGTTAACGTTCACGGGGATTACGTGTGAATGACCTGGAGGCCAACGATAATCTGACTCTCTAACTGACGAGAATTTTCAACTGAACCCTATAGTGTTGACGTCATTAATACAGCTGTGACGACAAACTAGGTAGCTAGCCAATAATGGGTTCGCGTGACAATGACGTACCTTATCTACTACCAATAGGGTGTTCCTACCTAACAAGCTGAATGCGAGATTTAGTCTTATCGGTGTTTAACAAACAAGTCGATTAGCTTCGAGGTGTTACGGCTACCAGTAACGGAAGTGCTGACACACATCCTGACCTTACACTTCCTTATGCATGGTTATTCACGCTTTCATCCATGATTATTCAAATAGCTTAGGTCTATACAATTTCATCGAAACGCCTATTACATATGGGCCCCAACCTCATAACCGGTCCTGAAGGGCCAGGTCCTTTTCTCGTAGTAAAGGGACGTATATCGGCTATCCCAGAGGCATAGATAGCAAGGAAATTTGGTGAAACATCCCTGAAGCCCCATCAAGACGGCAACCATTTTGAAATCACCAATGACCTCCCAGTTTAATTGGACGTACTTCAGTGCATTCAGTAGGATTTTGACGTTCTGGTACTCTTCTTTCATATGCACTGAATGAGCCAGAGGAATCGAAGGCCACTGATTTGTATTGTGCAGTAAAACAGTCTTCAGGCTTTTAGATGAACTGTCGATGAAGAGCCGCTTCCTCTGGGAGATTACTCGAACGCTGTCGTCGAGCAAGTCCCACTCCTTCAATCTGGAAATGAGCAGCTCGATGCTGGACTTTGTCAAGGCCAATTCTCTGATGAGGTCAATGCACGCTCCTCCTCCCATCCTCGAGAACATTCTACAATCTCGTAGCATTTTCCAACCCATCCCAGAAATTTCTCGAAACTCCTAGCAACATTACAATATATTGAGTAATAAAAAAATATCAAATAAAGCAGCAGAAAAAAAAAAAAAACCGATCTTTCTCAGATGTCCATATACGGTTAAAAATAGCAATATTCTTATTCCAATAAAATCAATCTGCTGACCACAAACCCGAAGTTCCGAATCACTGATACCTTTTTTTCCAGTGTTTTGAAGCATAATGAATACGAAACTAATGGTTATTGCCCAGAAACAAAGAATTATTATTATTATTTTGTTGTTGTTACACGGTGAATCCCTGCAACCTTTGTGAACAAACTCTATAAGATTAGAATGTCATTTTCTTGTTCTCCAATGAAAATACAAAATCGCCTTTCATGAAGAGCGAGCATCGAGCCTCTACCTGTAAAACTGTCAAAAAAAAAAAAAAAATCTAAAAATGCATAAATCCATATGAAAATATCGTGGTTTTAGAGACTGTCGGTGGCTGAGTGGCGGGAGCACTTCCAAAAAATTTCTTTTTCTTTAGCGCATTATTTTTTTTCATATGTAGAATGAGAACTGGCCAACTAAATAAATAAATAAATAAATAAATAAATAAAATACGAAAAATAACAATAAAAAATTAAAATCTCCGTTAAGATATCGGTTCCCAAACAGGATAAAGAAGATTGAACAAATGTTTAAAGTAATTGTGTTGAACCCTACCTTTTAAATGTGTTCAAGTCATAGGAAGGTGGTAATGAAAAATGAACAGGAAGTTCCATAGTTTACGAAAAAAAAAGTGAAGATTGAGAACATTGGTTTATTCTTGGATTAGAGATGATAAAAAGGAGGTGGTTTTGTGTCGGGAAGTTAGGGGAGGAAGAGTCATGCCGTCAGCAAGGTCATAGGAGCAGCTGACATGAAAATACCGGTAAAAGATAGCAAGAGATGCAACATTTCGGCAATGAGAAAAATAATGAAGAAAATTAATCAAAGGGAGAGAGTTGAAAAGACGAAAAGGTTTGCAAGATACTGAAAGATATAACAGAACGAATGAGAAAATGATGATGCAACATGTGCCGAAGGAAACATCATTATCACTAAAATTGCCTGATGATGGGATAGAAGTATTAATCACACGAAATGGAATAACACATGTGATTTAGAAGCCAGGATGTCCAGAGGGTTGGATCCTGAACAACACACTGGTGTGTTGTTGAGTGGAGCAAACACGTGTATGTACTTACATTCCGTAGCGGCGGCGGTGGTGCTGGAGACAACTGGGCGACGAGGGAGTGAGTGAGCCAAGCAAGTCAACACAGCATATCGAATAAAGACATTCCTGACCGTCATTAGTTCACACACACACACACACGTGAGTGAGCGCGCGAACGCCCCACAAAATGCACGTAGGCCGCCCCATATTTCAAAGCCAGCTGTGGTATTAAATCCCGAGGTTGTTCGGCTTTTTCGCGTTTGTTTACTGCGTAAACACTCACTACTTCCTTCGTTTTATTTATAATTTTATTCTTTTATATCACCCGTCGCATGTTGTCACTGCACTGCAATCACCAGAAATATTCCCAAAGGTTAGACGAGATATTTAAAGCTACACCACACACTGACACTGGCATACATAGTGATGAAAAAAAAGTGCGTTTAACAGCAGCGATCCTGCCTGTTTCATCGGATAGACATTTCACTCTGGGTGTTTTTTCCCCCCAAATATTGGGTATCCGTGAGAAGAGTAATATACTCTCATATTTGAAAGACCAAGTCATTTTAAGTTGTAAATCAAAAGTAAAGGAGGAACAGATAAATAAAATTTATTTACGAAGGAAACGATGTTTTGGCCTTGAAACAAATATCTTAATATCTATTCTGATATTTCAGCTGTTGTTTTGGTAACACCACGGGAAGCCTCAACAGTCTTCACTACTGGAGCCACCGCTCCACATGTAGTATCGTTTTAGTACGGATATACTTACCAATCCTCAAAATTCAGCGACTCCCTCAGTTCCCGCTAAACTCGTCTCTAATACACTGGTCTGTAGGCTTCGTGGATAACAAAAGCGAGTGACTCGACCACTGATAAACACGAAAAGTGAGTGAAGCAGTAAAGCAGAGCAAGCCAGTGTTGTGTAACGTGTTGTGGAAGATTACTGGGACTCACCCAAACCAGGACTTGGGTTATAATCAACATTTCATTTTAGAACACAGGCGCCGTCACCCTTACTCAAGAGGCAGCGGTGGCCTGTTTCCAAGTACCAACCTGCTCGAGCAGTGACGTTAGGCCTGTGTGAGGAGCTAGGATCTAGGAACGACCCACTTGGATGTTTGTGAGTATTTGTGATTTTGCCTTTGTGAAAGGAAGCCAAAGAAACTGAAGTACCGTGTCTTACGTTACCTCGTTGTAAGCGAAATAAATAAAAGCTATGGTAAAGACAATATATGGCAACGCCATATAATCGCCAGGTTTTGCTTTGTACAATTCTCTATTTTGGCTCGTCTGCTCGTCATTCCATCCACTCCTCCCACATCTTTCGTTTCCCAGCTTGTCTCGGACCGAATCCCGAGACAAACCAACGTTGCCTCGCGAACATTGGGTGCTAAGGCTGAAAGACAGCATGCATAGCAATGAATTTCTTGATGCGTGAAGTAAACTAAATAACCAGATTTCGTAAACTTAAACGCATTGCGAAAGTTATAATCAGAAGTCATTGCTTAGTCTAACACAGCTAATGATAAATTATTCGATGCATTCATAAGTATTTAATTAAATTTCAATGATTATGATTATAAAGAAAATATAATAATGATGATACCTATAATGACAATCACAACAACAAATATATGAATAGATTTATTAGATGGAAAACACTGACAATGTCCACCTGGAGAAGAAAACAATATGAGAAAAACTTTATTTTCATATTGAAGAAATTACTGTTATTAGAGTCATTACTGAGGTTAGAAAGACACAATGCAGTGACGACGCATAAATCATTATTCACGTGATGGTCATTTGTGTCACCATCAGGCCAGCCTGCCTGTTGTGTTTATGAGGAGTTCACAGTGCACTGACACAACCAATGATCACCACCCGCCACTGCTCTTATCTGTCTCCTGCAGCAGCGCGGCTCACATGGCGGGGCGAGAAGGACATGTAGCTCACCGGTAACACACACGTCCCGATCAGAGAGAGAGAGAGAGAGAGAGAGAGAGAGAGAGAGAGAGAGAGAGAGAGAGAGAGAGAGAGAGAGAGAGAGATCCATCTTTGTTGCCCTCACAACATCTTACTTCAAGGGAAAAGTACTTCATACCTCTTCTTCCTTACAAGTTAAATCCTACAGGCCAGACAAGGCTCAAAACGTTTAATAACAGGCTATGCATAACAATATATACATACACAAGGAAAGCTTACTGCATCAAGGAGATACGACCCTTAAATTGAGCAGCTGTTATTGGTTTCCATCTAGCCACACTCTTCTGCTCGCATCAATGGTTGCCAAAGTAGATAAACCTTCTCTAACACTCTCGGCCTTCTGAGCTTTCCTTAGTCACACTCGTTGCTAGCATATCTTCCTTTATTGCATTCACAAACCTCCTTTTCTCCCTTCCTCTCTTTTTTTCCTGGCGAGTAGATCCATCTCCAGCATCCATCGTCCCACACACTCTCCGTCTCTTTAGTCTCTCCCATTACATGCATGTCTTCCTTCACTGCATCCATAAACCTACTCCTAAGTCCTTCTCTTTTCGCCTGCCTACAAGATCCACACTCCTCATCTCTTCTCCTGACATGCATAAACTCTTTAGTCTCGCCTCTAGCTTCGTCACCAAGGCAAGCTACATCTGCTGTACCAGTTTCATACTCGAAATGTTATCCAGAATACTGTTGATATTCTACGTTCGTGTTTTCAAATGAACTCATGTGGATTTTTTACTCAGATGTGTGTGTGTGTGTGTGTGTGTGTGTGTGTGTGTGTGTGTGTGTGTGTGTGTGTGTGTGTGTGTGTGGGTGGGTGGGTGGGTGCTTGGGTGGGGTGTGTGTTGGCGTGTGTGTGGAGTAACCAACATACATGACAAATAAATCTTTAATTGATACCCCACCGCAAACACACACACACACACACACACACACACACACACACACACACACACACACACACACACACACACAATAAAGCTGTTTGAAAAGGTATATATCTCTCCTACTACAATACATGACGGGCCTTCCTCGCCGTATATTGAATTTGTACAAATGGATCCTGCTGCTGTCTCGTACCATTTACTGTACTGTCGTTTTCATGCTTTAGGTTATTTAGTGTGAAACAGAGTACAACGTTTTTCTATTGCTTTTTTTGGTGTTGTTAAATGAGGACGAGTAACGATGGTGATGGTACTGGGGGTGATTGTAGTAGTCGTAATAGTAGTAGTTATTGTTGTTTTTATTGTCAGTAGTCATGATAGTGCTTGTAAAGGCGCAGTTGTAATAGTAGCAGTAATAGTAATAATAACAGCAGTAGTAATAGCAATGATGATGTTAGTGACAGTAGCAGTAACGATAGCAATAGTTTCAGTAGTACATATTAAAAGTAATGACAAGCTATTATTAAATTACAGTAAAATCCCTCTTATCCGTCATTCGAATATCTGGTAGCTTCAAGTATCCGGCACATTTTTTTTCCCCGAGCCTTAAAATTAATAAAAAAAATCAATATGTGTACTCATAAAATCGATTAAAATTCCCGCGCGAGGCATACTTTTTTCCCCTTGCCACCAGAGCGCACTGCTTCGTGCCATCCGCGGCCCACTGCACTGTTTACTCAGTGACTCAGTCCCGCGCAAGGATTCTCTATCCTTGGTCCCGCGTGTGCACTGTTTATCGCTTGACGCCTTCATCATGCCTTAAGTTGTAGAAAAGAGGAAGCATGTTGTGCTTACACTTAAGCAGAAGGTAGACACTTGTCGACGATTAGAGAGAGGTGAAAGCAAACAGCAACTAATGGTGGAATATGGTGTGGGTTCATCAACTATTTATGACATTAAATCCCAAACGAGAAAGTTGCGGGATTACATGAAAGCCACCGACACCCCAAAGACAGCGGAAAATCGTCACACTCTGCAGTATCATCGTGGCGAAATGATGGACAAAGTGTTATACGAGCCTGGCTGGCTGCACGGCGATCAGTTGATCTTTGTTATGAAAAGATGCGTGAGTGTGTGTGTGTGTGTGTGTGTGTGTGTGTGTGTGTGCGTGAACAGAATAATGAAAGTAAATACACACGCACACGCACTAAAAGAATCTAAATATTCAATAATTCCTACAAAACAATACACTATATGACTGATCCGAACACCGACACCTTCAGCCATCATTAATGTTTTGGAGCCTAGTAAAGACTTACTGAAAGACTCTGGGACCACGGTGCACCATCTTTGTATGGGCATTACAGTACACCCATGCAGATGGCATTGGAAGAGAGTGGCTTTCTGATTCTGTGTGAAAATTTATAGCAAGACATGCAAGATTTTCAGTTCGTCAGGTATCTCTTTCCAACTAAAGATAAATGAACGGCCGTGTAAATGTTTCGAATCTGCTTCAGTTGTGTGCGGGATATTAAACAAGATCAGTATGCGGAGATGGTCGAATAGTGAGGAGGTGCAAGTCTATCTTGAGGTGGTGAGTGATCTCTTAGTTGTTCCCTTCGCCTTCTAATGGAGTAAGTTACCTGCGCGTGGTGTTTATTTGCGTGTTAGGGCCTGGCGTGAGTGGCCGGCGGTGAGGTGGTGATCACGGGACGTATCGTTGTGGCGCAGGATAGACGTGGTGCTGTGTTGTCAACATGTTGGTTACCTGCTACTCCGTTGTGGTTACCGCGGCCAAGAGCGAATTATGTGGGAAGCCTTATTGGTAAGTGTTGAAGTATCTTTTACATTATCTCCGTCTAGCATAGTGTATAATAATTCCTTCGTGTCTCTTATCAACATGTTGTTTGTTAGTGGTCTGCAGTTAAGTCATCTCTTTGAGTTGTTGAAACCTATTAACGGATGTTTTATACATTTTAAAGTTTGATTTCTGTGGCATTTCAGTAGAATGATTGCAAAGTAACACGTCCAATCTCTCAAATAATTGGCGAACAGAAAGCCCTTCTATCACTCAGTTACTGATAGTGTGGTTGTGTTTGTTGCGCTACAAAGGCTGCTTCAATTTGCCTTAATACTCTGACTGAAAGAGGATTGCTTGTAGATACATATTCTCTCTATGTGCTGATCGGCTCACCACGCTCAGTTGAAAGCATTTTATTTATTAAGCTACGTATTGTAACAAATCCACAGCGACTTTCATCAACCATTAGGCTTGCGGTAATTCTCTAAGCTTAAAATGACTTGAGGAAATTTGAAATATCCTCAATAGCCAAAACCTACAAGAAAAAAAAAATGTGGGTGTGCGTGTGCGTGAGTGCGCTTAAACTTTCCACCATTTTGTGAGATTGTCAGCTATATAAATAGGCAGATCTTTTCTCTCTAATGCAAATGCGTTTGTAATACACTCGCCTGATGAAAGAAAACGGAGCTCGGGGAACGGAAACCATGTAGAACGGGGACACTTGACACTGGCTCGCCCGCCTCCACCATGACTGATCCCCGGTGTGTGTGGATTCAAACCACTGAATTACTTATCCTATGCCTGTGCGTGTCTTTCCTCTAATATACTCATTATCTCTAAGTAGATAATAGTTAATTTCACGAGGTTTTCCTTTCTTTGTTTCACAGTTAAGCTTTACGATGATAAAGTTGTTCTTTGCACTTGAGTATTCTTTCTATCTACATGGAGACAGGAGGAAAGAATAAGTAATGAACATTTTCTGAAAGTAGTAAAAAAATATCTAGAAGTCTGAAGGTGACCATTAAAATATAAAGAAAAAAATAAATGTATGTGTTATCTTTTTCATTTATACAATGTGAACTTTTAATGGGAATTTAGGGGCTAAAGGAGACCACCTCATGGAGACCTCCTATGTGAAAGCATTTAGGAACCGTTACCCAGAATGGCTGCCCAATCTCCTTTCAGACCGTGGCTAGGACTCAAACCCATAAGCTCGGGGATTCCAAGGCCCCAAGAGCGCATCCGTTTCCGCTGTACCACTGCGGAGCCCAAAGTTATAATAGCTGCGCCGCCTGACTCCCATCATTGCTTTTGGTGAAACATTAGCGCCAAAAAAGCACGAAGACGTTGTTGGTAATTATTTCCAGCTATAGCGGTGGTTAACTCTCACCCGTCTCGTAAAGGCCAACAGGTAATTTCATCAGGCAGTCGTAAGCCCACAAGTGTTTCAATCTACACTCTCTTATGGTTTTAGTATGGGAATATTAGGTCAGCTTAATGCTACGTGATGTTTTTTTTATTGTCTAATTTGATTGTGTGTGTGTGTGTGTGTGTGTGTGTGTGTGTGTGTGTGTGTGTGTGTGTGTGTGTGTGTGTGTGTGTGTATACCTTTTTGTGCGTCTGTCTCTTCTCTGTTTTTATCTTTCTAATTTGTCCCATTTGCTTCGCTTCTTTGCGTGTCTCTTCTTTGGTCATCTGTTTCGTTATCTCTTGGTCTGTACCTGCCTGCTTCTCTCTCTCTCTCTCTCTCTCTCTCTCTCTCTCTCTCTCTCTCTCTCTCTCTCTCTCTCTCTCTCTCTCTCTCTCTCTCTCTCTCCTGCATTATTCTTCTAGCATATAAATACCATGAGTGGGTTTCATAAATTCTAGACTTTTCTTCTGACTTGTGAAGCAATATGCAACAAATGAGAATGCGGCTACCAATAGTGGCAATGCGGTTACCAATAGTTTCTAAAGAACAATTCAGATAGATCATGTGTTTGAAGTCCGTATTACGATAAAAGCATAATATACTCTTAACTTTTTGAACCTCTCCTAAAGTACTCGCCACTCCTGGCCAAGAAGGTGACACTGCACAAGGCGTGTTGGATCGTTCTGTGTAAGATATTCACTTTATCGATCGACAGATATCTATTGTAGACTTGGACTGCGTCTGTTTAGAGTTTGTTTCGGTTGTATCAAGACCAATTCAGAGACTAGAACAAGTGACAACCACTAGGTGACGGTGAACAGATAGGCCAGGAGAGGGATAATTAGCGATGCGGTTTCCATGATATCTTTGACTTTTCATAAAAAAAAGCATTTAAATTGAGTTGCAGTTTATGAAAATTGAAATTGAACTAATTTGTAGTTAATATGGTGGTCATTTTTATAAACAATTTTGAAAATACCACGGCGGCAAACATTCGGTAGTGATGGTGATGGTGATGGTGATGCTGGCTTGCGACTCGGTTACCGCAAGAGTCATTCAGGTACACACACACACACACACACACACACACACACACACACACACACACACACACACATTCTATCTCTCTTAGTATCTGTGAACTGGAACCTTTTTTGGCTTTTTTGTAAGCCTCTTTTCTGAACTCTTTTACAAAATCTACCTT
>CM035195.1:11899481-11914216 GCA_020233015.1 Callinectes sapidus | reverse complement strand
CTCTTCTTCCTTCCTTCTTTCCTTCTTTCCTTCTTATATTTTTCCTTAATTTTTTCATTTTCTCTCTCTCTCTCTCTCTCTCTCTCTCTCTCTCTCTCTCTCTCTCTCTCTCTCTCTCTCTCTCTCTCTCTCTCTCTCTCTCTCTCTCTCTCTCTCTCTCTCCATTAAGTCAGACTCGTATAATTGATTAAACGAAAATTGAGTACAATAGTTTTAATCCAATTTTCGAAAATTTTGTTGTGAATTTGCATGGTGTAGCGTGTGTGTGCGTGTGGAGAGAGAGAGAGAGAGAGAGAGAGAGAGAGAGAGAGAGAGAGAGAGAGAGAGAGAGATGGATTAGTCTCGAAAATTGCTATAAGGGAAACAAAATTACGTGTCTTAAATTAAATAAGATGCATAATTTTACTATTTATCTTCACACGCTAACAATCTACACAAGGATGCGTGGCTAACATTCGTTCCTTGTTTAGCTATAAGTCTACATAACTGCACTAATACACAAAGGAGTATCGGGGAGAAGTAAATTTTAGTCCTTATAAGACGTTGATAAGTCGTACCATTTAAGAAAGGAAAAACTATAAAGGTGAAACTCCAGTTCTAAAGCCATCATACATATACGACGGGTAGAAAGTGAAGAATCCAATATTGAAATGTTATTTTTTTATCTTAGGAATGAGGAAAGAACTCTCATTACTGTAACTCTACTCGGAAAATAAATAAATAAATAAATAAATAAATAAATGAATAAATAAATAAATAAATAAATAAATAAATAAATAAATAAATAAATAAATAAATAAATAACGAAAAAATATTATAATATAGATATAGATATATTATATATATATATATATATTAATACTATATATATATATATATATATATATATATATATATATATATTAAGTAGAAAACAAAGATCATAATATGATTCCATAATAACAGTTTGGAAAACTTGCACTGCGACACACAGTGTGACATGTTTAAAGAGGGATAATAAGAACTGAGGAAAATTTTTAACATTTGTATATCAGTAATGTATACAAATTTATTAAACCTAGGATAGCCGCACTCAAGAAACAGGAGTGGCCTAGGGCACCATGAGATAATGATTAAAAAACAACATTAATACGCTAGTCCCCTTTCAGGTCCAAAACAGTTAAACAGTTAACCAAAGGGTTGGGATGAATATCACAGCTTGACCTCTTGCCCTTGGCAGGAGCCCCTTGTTGAATAAATAAATAGAATTAAAACAAAAACAAAAATAAAAAAAATAGATAAATAAAGTCGTCAAAGGAAGTTGAATTAGGTTAGTGACTGAACAGATTAGGTGAGTGACTGGATGAATTAGGTGAGTGAGTGACTTGATGGAATAGTTGACTGACTAGATGAGTTAGGTGAGTGTGACTAGTTTGGTTAGGTGATTCAGTGTCTATGTTAGGTGACACAGTGGCTGTGCTAGGTAAGAATATAGTGAGTGAGTGAGTGAGCAGAGGCAGAATAAGATGAATATGACAAATTGCTGTTGGATATCATATATTGCTCAACTGGATAAGATGAATTGTGATCTATCGCTCTATTGGATATGATAAATTATTAGATATTATAAATTATGATCTATTTCAATTATAGGTAGTGAGTGAGTGAGCAGTGGTAGGGTAAGATGGATATGATAAATTGTTCTATTTTAAGTACGTGTTAACCTAGAAATATTACTGATAGGAGTAAAACTGAGATTTTCCTCGATATGTACTAAAGAATTTCGTTTATCCTTTATGACATATTTACATAATGATTCGAAGTTGGTGATGATGGTGGTGGTAGTAACGATGGTGGTAATAATGAGCTACAGTTCTTATTGATATGATAATAGTATATACTTGTGGTTCCAGAAAAAAAAAAAAGGTTGACGATGTAGTTGATAATGGCTGTTCCAAAAAACGAGGTGATGGTGATGAGTGATCATGTTGACCACTGATGAGTAGTGAGTGTTGTGAAAGATAGTGATGCCACCATCAGTAAAAACGGAAAGTAATGGATAATGATGAGTGATGATTCTCGATATATTATTAATTGTATATGATGGATGTTGATGGCGATAATGTTGATAAACTTGTCGATGATGGAATCTATCTCTAATGCAAGAGTTACCCTGTACTTTCAATCATGCATTTCGTTCTCTGGTAAACTCTGGAACTCTCTACCTGCTTCTATATTTCCACCTTCCTATGACTTGACTTTATTTAATTAAGGAGGAGGTTTCAAGACGTGCCGGTCTTTTATCTAACTCTGTGAAACCATTAAGGAAACTGTCAAATTAATGGGCCTTTTATGTTCATTGTTTCTGCTGCCCTTGACCATCTTTCCATTCCTGCATAGAAAAAAGTATATTCGTGAATGGTGACGTTGGGAGTTACACAACAATGGGCAAGGTGTTGATAATCAAGTAATTTAGTGTGTGAGGTTATGAATGGTGAGATTGGTTAAATTGAAGCGTAACGATGAAAGGGAGCAATTCATGGTGGTAAAGAGTTACTTTATAAAGCATTAGTTGTTAGTGATGGCCGATAACATTCAGACGCTGCTTGATGGTGATGAGTGGTAGTTATAAGGCGTTGTTGATGGTAATGGTTAAAAGTAGTAGGTGGTATTGAGGTACTTAACCCCTTCAGTCCAGAGACGTATTCTTACCTTGAGTTTTTCATATGTTTAGAAAGTTGTTGTTTTTTTCGACTCTATCAGTAATGGTCGATGGAGGTCAGAGGATATAGAGCCAGAATCTTCAAATGTTTTAGTCCCTAGGTCTCTGAAGTTGTATAAAGTCACCCAATAGTAACTGGAACTAGTATGAAAATGTCACGTTGTATTTAAGATATTAATAATGATGCATGGCGATCTTGTGAGATATGGAAGGTGAGGGTAAACATTCTATATAAAGTGATGGGATGTGGTGCATCGGGCTCCTATGCAGTACAAGAGAGGGAGTTTCATCAAAGCACGGGAAGCTTTTGACTCTAGAGTGTGTGAAGGGGAAGGTGCGAACGAGTATCGATCTTGAGGAACGGGGAGAGGAGGGAGGGGGCCATTGCGCCGACCCCCTCTCTCTCTCTCTCTCTCTCTCTCTCTCTCTCTCTCTCTCTCTCTGTGTGTGTGTGTGTGTGTGTGTGTTTGTTATCGTTTGTATTTCTTTTATTAGAGGGAGAGGATTTTTTTATATGCTTGTTCGTGTGTGTATTTTGTTTGTATATGTGTGTGAGTGAGCGTGTATGTGTTTATTGAGTTTTGAATGGAATTTCTCGTTTTCTTTTTTCATTTTGTCATTTGTCAAAGGACAACGAGGAAGCTACAAGAGAGTGTCAAGCGCACTCGAAGCAGTCCTTTTAGGGAATAATCTTAACTTTCGATTGAGATTTTTAGTTCTATAGGGAAGTCCCAATATACAGTATTTTGCCCTTTACCACTGTTGGCTATTTCATATATATATATATATATATATATATATATATATATATATATATATATATATATATATATAGGATCCCGACTTAATGGAGTGAAAATGTTATGCATTGTGTGTTTTAATATTTCTTGTAAATATGAATGTGTAAATGTTTGTGTACTTTGTGAATTCTAACTTGTGGATGTTGAAAAAAAAAAAAAAAATCAGCTATTTCTGTTATTATTTTCGTCCACTCTTCCAGCTTCTTTTTGGGGGGAGGAGGGGGGGAGCGTGTGAAAGTGCTCGCTCAGTTAGGTAGATAGTAATAATAATAATAATAAAAAAAAATATTAAAAAAATAGAGCCTGGTTTGCGTCACCGGATCCTGTGCCCATGAAAACTAAAGTTGCTTGAGTGTCTTGCCTCGCGCTGCCTCTCTACGGAAGCTGCCACGGACACTCCACGGACACACTTCCTTTCCTTCCCTTGACTCCTCTTACTTTTTTTCCTCTTTCCTCCCTCTTACCTTTCTCTACATCACGAAAATATACTTTTCACCCTTCCCTTGACTTATTTCTCTCTCCCCTTTCCTCTTTACACCTCTTTCCTACACCAAAACATGCTTCCTGCTCTCTCTCTCTCTCTCTCTCTCTCTCTCTCTCTCTCTCTCTCTCTCTCTCTCTCTCTCTCTCTCTCTTCCCTTTTTCGCTTCCTCTCCCATCTTTCTCTGTTTCATTCCCTTCCTCTCCTGTTTTTCATTCCTTCTTGTTCTATTATTCCCTCCACTCCAAAGACACGCTTTCTTCCTCGCCTCTCTCTTCCTTTCCTCTCTTCTCCCTTCCCTTTCATACAACATAAACATTCACCTTCTTTTGATGCCTTGTCTCTCCTCGTCACTCCACTTTCATCCCCTTCAACAGCATATACCCTTCCATCTCTCCACTCTCACTTCGACTCTTACTCTTACTCTTCTCCCTTCACATTGCACGAATTCATACCTTCTCCTTCCTCCTCTTTGTAACTCTTTGCCTCAGTGTCAGTAGGTTTCTCGTCTTATCTCTTCCTCTTTTACTCTTACTGTTATCCACTTCACATTGCACGAATTCACACGTTCTCCTTCCTCCTCTCTGTAGCTCTTTGCCTCAGCACCAGTAGGTTTCCCTTTTCGTTTTCTCTTCTTATCTCGTCCCTTCCACACGTCTTCACGCATTCTATCCTTTTGTCTTCTCTGGCTGTTTCCTTGCCATTAACTCTTCTACGCATCCTAAACGTATTCCTTGGTTCTTTCTCTCTTCCTTGTACCACTTTCTCATTTCTTGCTCTTACATGCCCCACAAATCAATACTTGTTATTTCTCTCTCACTGCTTTTTATTTTCTTTTATTTTTGTTATTTTTCCTACTATTTTCCTTCGCACACCACGCAGCTCCTCCCTGTTTAATTCCTATTGGTATACTTCCACTAAATCATACATCCTTTTTTTTCTCTCTCTCATCTGTTCCTTGTTTCCTTCTCTACCTCACACTTAATTTAGCGCAGATACATTCCTTGCTCCTTTCTCTTTCTCCTTACTCGTTTTTCTTATCCCTGGCCCACTACTCACTACAAATACACATACATTCCCTTCGGTCTCATTTGGTACACTTTCGTTCTTCTTCTTTTTTTCTCCTTTTGCTTTGATATTAATTATTTTTCATTCCTTCCCCTTTCTCTCTATTCCTCTTCTTTCCCGGTTATTCTTCTTTCTTCTTTTTCTCAATCCTCCTTACTTTTCTTCCTAATCCATCTGTCTCCCTTCTTGTCACTCATCCTGTTTCCTTTATTCTCTTATCCCTTAATCCTCTTCAGTCTTTTTTCTGTTTTTTTTTAAATCTTTTTTTATACATTTCCGGATTTTATTCTCTGATATTAGCTTTTTCTTTTGCCTGGTTTTCATTATCATCTTACCCATTTCTGTTCCTTGATATAAATATGCATCGTTTTTCTCTTCTCCTTCGTAACGTTTCTTCTTTTTCTTCTCTCCTCTCTTATCTCTCTCCTTCTATTTCTTTTTCTTCCTTTGTTCCCTTCTCACTGGTGTCTTTCTTCCTTTTTTCTTGACTTCTTTATTTTATCTTTTCTTTCCGGCGTCTTCTTGTATTTTTCTTCTTTTCTTTTTCCTCGTATTCGGTTTCCTTCTTGTTTCGTCTTCCCATGCTCCTCTTTCATCCCCAGTTTCTTATTCTCACTTTACAGTTTCTATTATATTCATTCTTTCCTTCTCCTTTTCATGTCTTCATTGCTTCTTTCCTTTCGCTCTCCTATTCCTTCTGTTTTTCCTCCACCTCCTCTTCTTCCTTATATACTGCACTTTCAATTATATATTTTTCTTCTCTGTATTCTTATTTTCTATCTCGTGTATCTTATTTATTTTCTATTCCTTATTCTTCTATATTGCACTTTCGTCTCTATATTTAATTAGCTTTACATTTGGTTACGTCTTGTTTCTTATTTTTGTTCCTTTCATCTCTTTTATTTTCAACATTCCAAATTCTCTTCCTTTCTCTCACTCCCTCTCTTTTCCCTTGCATCTCTTCTTGTGTCTTCTATTCTCCTTTAATGTTTCTTTATTATCTTTTTGTTCCCTTATTTTCCTACTTACATCGCTCCTCCATGTGTGTGTGTGTGTGTGTGTGTGTGTGTGTGTGTGTGTGCGCGCGCGCTGTGGTGTGCTGTGCTGTGCTGTGTGTGTGTGTGTGTGTGTGTGTGTGTGTGTGTGTGTGTGTGTGTGTGCCATCGCTCTTGAGGTGAGTAGCACGATTGTATTTATCAGGCGTCGGCGTTTGAACCGAAATAAAATTTTCCGTTTTCTTTGCTTTACATTATTTATTCATTCATTTATTTTGTTAGAAGGGAGCTAGTTTAGCCAAGGCAAAACAAAAGATGAGAAAGAAACACACTGAATGCCACTCCTTAAAAAGTCAGAGATAAAATTAGTAGTTCTTTTTCATTTTTTTTATATTTTCTATTTTATTTTTGATGAAGAGTCTATGGGTAGTTAGGTACATGCAGTTCGGTGTAAGGAAAGAGAGTTGTTTCCTCTGGGGTAGCTAATGTGATGTGTTTTCATGTAAGATGGACAATGTGAATGGTAACAAAAGAAGAAAATAAATCCCACTAAGATATTATTCCTACTCTCTACTGTTTGGTCTCTCATACTCTTTGCTGCTTTGTTTCTATTATATACTGTACCATCCAATTATTACAGCAACCACCAATATTAGAGGCAGAGGTCGGGGTAGGGGCTATAGGCACGGGCGAGCCTCTGGCCACCGCCCTGATCCAAGTATGCTGGGGGATCCGACCGTGCAGGCCTCTCGGGAGCCGAGGCACCAGAGGGACCTGCCTACCGGTATGACGGATGCAGGGGAAAGCCTGCGAGAGCCCTGTGTCCTAAGGGGCGGGGGGATCCCCCTAGTCTTATTTCTAATTTTGATGGTGCCGGTGGGGCTTCAGATGTGGTGCCTATACGTTGGACCACTCTTGCGGTAAACCTTCGAAGGGCTCTGCTTGTGGGCTCCTGGAATGTCCTGAGTCTCTCAGAGAATCAACGACTGCTTCATTTATCGGATGAGCTCAGTAGGCTGAGGGTGGATATATTGGGGCTCTCTGAGACAAGGAGGCCTGGTAGTGGCAAGACCAGTAGTAAGTGTTTTACTTACTACTGGTGCAGCATGAGCAATGGTCACCATGTCAAGGGGTAGCCATAGGTGTCTCCAGCAGACTGCAGTCGTCTGTTGTAGGGGTTACTCCGGTTGATGAACGTATAATGCGATTAAGGCTGAAGCACAGTTTAGGCTTCATGTCTGTTGTTGCAGTGTATGCTCCTACCGAGGTTGGTGAAAGTGAAGAGAAGGAGACGTTCTACGCTAAACTCGACTCTGTACTGGATCGGTGTCCCCGTTGTGATGCACTCATTGTCCTGGGCGACTTTAATGCTGTCACTGGCACTGAAAGGGCTTGCTATGAAATATGTGTTGGTCTCCATGGTTCTAGTACCAGAAATGACTAACAGCTCTTTCCTTCTGAATTTTGCAAGATCCAGAAGGCTGAGAATTGAGGGTTACTGGTATCAGAGACCAGGGATGCACCGTGGACTTGGTCTAGCAATGCCGGAGGGGTAGCAAAGGAGATCGACCATATCCTTTACAGTACTCGTTGGAGGATCCTCCAGAACTGCAGGGTTTTTCAGAGTGCCGAGTTTTCTGCGACTGATCACAGACTGGTTGTTGCTATACTCAAGCTTCACATCAAGTCCAGAAAGCCTCCAAGATGTGACCACACTGTGTCTCATCTTGAGAAACTGAAGGACTTGACATGTGCCCGCGGTACAGTGGAACCGCTTGCGCTCTGCGGGCCTTGGGATCCCCGAGAGCATAGGTTCGAATACTGACTACGGTCTTAGTGGAAATTTGGCGTCCACTCGGGGTAACGGCCCTCTAGTGCGTGGGCTTTCAGATAGGAGGCCTCCATTAGGTGGTCTCATTTAGCTCATAAATTCCCATGAAAAGCCCACTTTGTATCGATAAAAGAAAAGAGTATGGAGTGACTGTCCCTAATCGGTTTGGAGTGCTCGACACCCTTGAGGACCCTGAACAACTATGGGATACCTTCAAATGTGAGACTCTTGAGGTTGCCAAGGAATGCATTGGGGAGCACCCGAGGTCATGGAGTGGAAAATATTGAGGAGAGTCGCGCTGCCAGATTTGCTGGCCACCATGATCAGTACAGGGCTCTGTCACGTAGGACTAGAACTCTCCTGAGAAGAGACAAGATGTATGTCAGGGGTCTCGCTGAGAATGTTGAGTGTCATTTAAATGCTATTGACCTCAGACCTGTCTATCGATCTCCGAAGAAACTCCGCTCCAAATCTACTTGTCAGGTGAGTTCTATCCGAACAGCAGGTGGTTGCCTTGTATCAAACGCAGATGGGCAGATGGCTCATTGGGCTAAGTAGCTTGAGCAGCTGTTTACGGTGAATCCTCCAGGCGAAGAGCTCTAGACTGCAGAATTGCAGAAGCTGGATGCTGATCCACCCATTGACGAAACTGCACCCTCTATTGGCGATGTCAAAGAGGCTGTGGCAAAGTTGAGGGGTGGAAAGGCAGCTGGCATCCGCAACATCAGTGCGGAGCTGCTCAAAGCTGGGGGTGAAGCCATGACACGTGGGTTGCATGCTGTCTTGACTGTTGTATGGCATTCAAGTAACATTTCTCCTGACTTGAAGAAGGGGTTGGTTGTCCCTATCTGGAAGGGGAAAGGGGACCGTCAAGACTGCAACAACTACCGTGGAATAACACTGCTCAGTGTACCAGGCAAGGTACTTGCCCATTTGCTACTGATGCGAATCCACACTCACCTGTTGACGGTAAGTCAACAACTGACCGTATCCTAGCGCTTCGCATACTAGTGGAGCACCGACGTGAGTTTCCACAGGGAATGCTTGCAGCCTATGTCGATCTCAAGAAGGCGTTTGACTCAGTGCATCGAAAGACACTCGGAGATCTTCTGCGTCTCCATGGGATTCCTGCAAGGATTATTGGTCTATTACTTCTGAATTGTAAGTGCTGTGAAGTGTGGAGGGAGCATATCCAAATTCTTCTCTGTGAATACAGGAGTTAGGCAGGGCTGTGTGCTCGCTCCATCACTTTTCAACACATTCATGGATTGGGTACTAGGCAGAGTTGTGGAACAACTTCATTTTGGAGCATGTGATGGCAACACTAAGATTACAGATCTTGTTTTTGTTGATGATGCAGCAATCTTCACTGAGTCACTGGAGGTTCTGGTAATGGTTCTAGAGGCACTGCACGAGGAGGTGAAGCCCTTGGGACTCAAGCTTACTTGGGCCAAGACCAAGGTCCAGGTGTTTGGAGGCGTACTGGATTATATAGTACAGTCTGTCCATTCGTGTAGCGAGGACATTGATATCTTGAAAAACTTCACATACCTTGGTAGTGTAGTGCATAACGATAGTAGGTCGAGCCAAGAAGTCACACGGTGGATTGGCCTGGCCCACGGAGTTATGGATTCGCTCAACACGAGTATTTGGCGTTGTCGATACCTGTGCAAATGGACAAAGATGTGGATCTTCAAGTCACTGGTGATCCCTGTCTTACTCTATGGTTGTGAGACATGAACACTGAACACCGACCTGAAGAGGCGAGTTGATGTCTTTGGTACTAGATTCCTTCGCAGGATCAAGGGATACCCTTGGTATGACTTTGTGTTAAATCAGCGATTGTTTCGTGAGACCGATTCGAGGCCTATTACTAGCATAGTCCGTAAGCGCCAACTGCGGCTATATGGGCATGTGGCGCGATACCCGGAAGCCGATCCTGCTTATTGGGTTGTTTCTGTAAGGGACAACCCGACTTGAAGGAGGCCAAGGGGACGCCAACAGAACTCTTCATCAGATCCCTTTTTTTCTCTACTACCATTCTCTGTAGAATTTCTGTATTTATTTTCCTTACAGGTCATGGTATATACGTTAATCTTCTTTAACTCTTTTTTTTCTTCTTTTTTTTTGCCTCAAGTCACTACTATGCTCTTCGTAACATTGATGATTCTGAATTTGATATATCCAAATTTTCATATGTTCTATTTATAAATTTTGGTACAGAGAAACTCCCAATCACATGGGCTCGAATCCTGGTCACGGTCCGATAGCAGATTGGGCATCTTCTCGGGGTAACGGTTCCCAAATGTGTGGGCTTTGAGATGGAAGGTCTCAATTAGTTTGTCTCCTTTGGCCCATAATTTCCTTTAAAAAGTCCACACGGTAAAAATAAAAAAAAGTATGTGGTTCAAATCATCGTTATTCTTTGGTTTAGATATTGCCATGAAATACAGGAAGGTCTTCGTTTACTACAACGCTTGTGTGTTTCGTGTACCAGTATTATATATATATATATATATATATATATATATATATATATATATATATATATATATATATATATATATATATATATATATATATATATATATATATTATATATAGAAGGGAGGTGGCCAAGGGTAACAAGAATAAAACAAAAAAGCCCACTGAAGTGCTGGTCCCTGGGAAGGATCAGATTAATGAGCCAAAAGAATGGGATAAGTGTCTTGACACCTCTCTCTTGAAGGAGTTCAAATCATAGGCAGGTGGAATTAAAAGAAGCAGGGAGAGAGTTCCAGAGTTTACCAGAGAAAAGGATGAAAGACTGAGAATACTGGTTAACTCTTACATTAGGGAAGTGGACAGAATTGGAATGAGAGGAAGAGTCAAGTTTCGTGCAGCGAGGCCGCGGGAGTAGGGGAGCATGTAGTTAGCAAGATCAGAAGAGCAGTTAGCATGAAAATAGCGGTAAAAGAGAGCAAGAGAGGCAACATTGCGGCGATGAGAAAGAGGCTGAAGACAGTCAGTCAGAGGAGTGGAGTTGATAAGACGAAAAGATTTTGATTCCACTCTAATCAATACAGCTGTATGAGTGGAGACTCTCCAAACATGTGAAGCAGACTCCATACATGGACAGATGAGGCCCCTGTATATAGTTAGCAGTTGGGGAGGTGAGTAATTGGCGAAGACGGCTTAGAACACCTGACTTCTTAAAAAGCTGTTTTAACTAGAGAGATGTGAAAATTTCAATTTAGATTACAAGTAAATGATAAACCTAGAATGTTCAGTGTAGGAGAAGGAGACAGTTGAGTGTCATTGAAGAAGAAAGGATAGTTATTTGGATGGTTGTGTCGAGTTGATAGGTGGACGAATTGAGTTTTTGAGCCATTGAACAACACTAAGTTTGCTTTGCCCCAATCAGATATTTGAGAGAGTTGGGCGTTCTGAGGCTTCCCTGCGTGAGCTGTGTACTTCCTGAAGGGTTGGTCGTCCATGGAAAGACGTGGAAAAGTGCAAGGTGGTATCATCAGCATAGGAGTGGATAGGGTAAGAAGTTTGGTTTAGAAGATCATTGATGAATAATAAAAAAGACAGTGGGAGATAGAACAGACCCTTGAGGAATACCACTGTTAATAGATTTAGGGGAAGAACAGTGACCGTCTACCACAGCAGCAAGGAAACTTGATATGTAGTTGGAGAGAGAAGGATAGAAGCCGTAGGAGGGTAGTTTGGAAATTAAAGCTTTGTGCAAGACTCTATCAAAAGCTTTTGATATGTCTGGAGCTACAGCAAAAGTTTCACCAAAGTCTCCAATAGAGGATGACCAACACTCAGTAAGGAAAGCCAGAGGATCACCTGTAGAGCGGCCTTGACGAATGCCACACTGGCGATCAGACAGAAGATTGTGAAATGATAGATGTCTAAGAATTTTCTTGTTGAGAGTAGATTAAAGAACTTTAAATAGGCAGGATATTAAAGCAATAGGATGGTAGTTTCAAGGATTAGAACGGTCAACCTTTTTAGGAACAGGCTGAATGTAGGCAAACTCCTAACAAGAAGGAAAGGTAGATGTAGATAGAGTTGAAAGAGTTTGACTAGGCAAGTTGTAAAGAAGGAAGCACAGTTTTCCAAGAACAATATGAGGGATCCCATCAAGCCCATAAGCCATGCAAGGGTTTGGGCCAGCGAGGGCATGGAAAAAATCATTACGAAGGAGTTTAATAGGTGGCATGAAGTAGTCAGAGGTGGGAGGAGAGGGAGGAACAAACACAGAATCTTCCAAGGTAGAGTTTTTTTTGCAAAGGTTTGAGAGAAGCGTTTAGCTTTAGAGATAGATGAGATGGCATTGATGCCATCAAGTTGAACTAAAGGAAGGAAAAAATGAAGAAGTAAAGTTGGTAGAGATGTTTTTGGTTAGATGTCAGAAGTCTCGAGGGGAGTTATATCTTGAAAGATTTTGACACTTTTTGTGAATGATGAAGTTTTGGGCAAGTTGAAGAGCAGACTTGGCATGATTCCTGGCAGAAATATAAAGCGCATGGGACTCAGGTGATGGAAGGCTCAGGTACCTTTTGTGGGCCACCTCTCTATCATGGATAGCATGAGAGCAAGTTGTTTTAAACCAGGGTTTGGAAGGTTTAGGTCGAGAGAAAAAATGAGGAATGTACGCCTCCATGCCAGACACTATCACCTCTGTTATGCGCTCTGCACACAGAGATGGATCCCTGACACGGAAGCAGTAATCATCCCAAGGAAAGTCAACATAATACCTTCTCAGGTCTCCCCCAACTAGCAGAGGCAAAACGCCAAAGGCACCTTCGCTTTGGAGGATCCTGAGGAGAGATTGGAGAGATAGGACAAGATACAGATATGAGATTGTGATCGGGGGAACCCAACGGAGAAGAAAGGGTGACAGCATAAGCAGAAGGATTAGAGATTAGGAAAACATCAAGAATGTTAGGCATATCTCCAAGATGGTCAGAAATACAAATAGGGTGTTGCGCCAGTTGCTCTAGGTCATGTAGGATAGGAAGGTTATAAGCAAGTTCACCAGGATGGTCAGTGAAGGGAGAGGAAAACCAAAGCTGATGGTGAATATTGAAGTCTCCAAGAGTGGAGATCTTCGCAAAAGGGAAGAGTCAGAATGTGTTTCACTTTAGAAGTTAGGTAGTCAAAGAATTTTCTATAGTCAGAGGAGTTAGGTGAGAGATATACAGCAGAGAACAATTTTGTTTGAGAGTGACTCTTAAGTCTAAGCGAGATGGTGGAAAACTCTAGAAGATTCAAGAGCGTGGGCACGAGAGAAAGTTAAGTCGTTGCGGACATAGATGCAACATCCAGCTTTGGATATATATATATATATATATATATATATATATATATATATATATATATATATATATATATATATATATATATATATATATATATTAATAATTATTCATTTATTAATTTTTGGCTGGATATGTTAGTGTCCTTGGTAGTTCCATCTCCGGTGTCATTGTTTTGTTTTCGTCTATGTCTTTATCTATTTTGCTTTTAATCGTAGTTGTCTCTTCCCTTATTTACAAGCATTTTTTTTTTTTCAATTTATTGACTTGTGCACGTTTTGTTTCCTTAGTATTCTCCCCTTTTTAAGGGCAAAATTTGTTACTTACTTATTATTCTTATTATGTAGTGGTAGGTAATAAACAAGTCTTTTCACTCTTTCACCTTCTCCATTAACTAAAAAGACCTGCTCGTTTGCTCTCAATTTTCACCGTGCAAAATGAGCTGTTAATGGAGTGTCAACCTAACCCGTCTGTAACCCCTTTATTAGACTTTTTTTTTATATAAACCTGTTTCATTTTAAGCTTTTCTCAACCTCCTTCGCAGAACCACTCAAGTGAAGTTCACATTTGTGTGATCACGTTGCTATTATTTTTGTTGTTGTTGTTGTTGTTGTTGTTGTTGTTGTTGTTGTTGTTGTGGTGGTGGTGGTGACTGTAGTTGTGGTTGTGGTTGATATGTTTTTGTTGTGGTTGTGGCTGTGGTTATAGTTGTGGTTGTTGTTAGTAGTATTTAGTAGTTTTAGGATGGTTATGGCTAGTGATGATAACTTAGTGTTGTGATGTTGTTTCTTTTGTTGATTGTTGTTGATGCTGATGTTAATTTGGTGTCTGTGTTTTGTAGGGTACTGGTGTTGTTGGCGAGCTTAACAAAAGATTGGTGTTGCTGCTATTGATGTTGATCTGATATTGATGCTGCTGATGTTATTATTGATATCAATAATGTTACTGCTAATATTGGGGAGGTTTTTGGTATTGGTGTTACTATTAGTCAGTTGAAGTTATTATTCTTACTTTACTGTTAATAATGTTACTTTCGATGTTTCTGTAGTTGATGTAGTTCTTGAAATTACTGTTATTACTTTCACCGTTATTAAACCCTCTCTTCAGTCTAGGGAGAAATAGCTCATCCCTACACCCATCATAACTGAAGGCGCAAGGGGAGATTATCACCAGGACTTATAAGGTTTCATACATCGCTAATAAGATTCCTCGAAAGTTTATGCACACTCTTAAAGATTTGTGAGAGCTCACGAGAGATGAGGAGGCTTGACATATATACCTGGAATAAGGATCAGAGAAGACGAAGAGATGGCAGGTAAGGGAAGTGAAAACGATCATAGAGGAGAAAGAAGCAGTAGGGATGGAAGGACGCAGAGATCTAGATGGAAGAAGGAAGCTAGAAGTAGGATTTAAAGGTCAGAGCTGAGAGAGAGAGAGAGAGAGAGAGAGAGAGAGAGAGAGAGAGAGAGAGAGAGAGAGAGAGAGAGAGAGAGAGAGAGAGAGAGAGAGAGGAGAAAGAGAGAATCTTTATTATTTATTTATGTTAT